>JABJVR010048561.1:0-24156 GCA_025773905.1 Chitala chitala
ATGTGCTCTGGGATGGGCTCCAGGTTTCCCCGCGACCCTCACCAGGAATAAGCGGTTAAGATAATGGATGGATGATCCCCTCCTCCTCCTTTAGAGCTCAGTGGGATGAGGGTACCACAGTGCACAAATACATTAGCACTGCAGCATGACACTGTGGACCAATCCTGTCCTCAGGTTGCTCTTGTACGCTGTATACCTGGGAGGTTGTTGGCAAGTGGCAGTGGCTGCTTAGGTCCATGAAATGTTGTTAGAGTGTCACAGCACAGTTGTAGCTGTCTAGACTATGATTTGCACTTTATCTCTGCGATCAGCAGCATACAGTTTACCTCTTGGCAGATCAACTTATCCTCCCATCAGAGTTCAAATGCAAATTTGAAAACTGTCTTTTAATTTAAGCACAAAGTCCAAGAGGTAAGACAGTTAGCAAAAAATGTCCACCACAAAAATGGAAATTTAAAAAATTGCTCCCCAGATAAATTTTGAATTGAGTCTCAGTTACAGTGAATTCCTGGCACAAGTTGCTGTTAGGTAAACCCACAGGCACAGTAAAAAAATGAGTGCAGGTTATGTTTAGTATACATACTGCGATTGCGACTTCTTCTGGCAGTTTTATTAAGCAAGGGAGATTTGGGCAAGGGCATAGAGCTGGGTGTGGATGGTAGGAATGTGCCCCTGCCAACATTGTGGGACAAGCACATAGTACCTAGTAATATTTCTAGTGATCTCCAAACATTTTTCACCTTAAGAGGATTGGTAGGTGTTTTTGTCCCTATCAGTGTTGAAACCAAATCTACACCCTTACTGCAAATAATCACTACTAATTAATACAAAGTGCATAAACGTAATAGGCAATATGTGTTTTGATAATCACTGTCCTGAACTAATTTTGAACCAATTATTAGAAAATGTAATTTTTTCAGTGTAAAAGTTTTCCTGGATGTCTGTGACCACACCCCTCATTCTCCAGTCTCCTTGTTTCCTCATTACCCTGTTTCTACGCTTGTTGTCGGGTGTTTGCACCTGGTTGCTGTGTCTTGTTTGCTTCGATTTAGGTATGGGGTTTCGATGGTGGCTTTAGTTGGTGATGAAATCACTATAGGTGTGTTTTATTTGTTGTTGTGTTTTGTGGCTTGTGCTGTTTTTTCTTGCATTCCCCACCCCTTACCCCTGTTTTCCCACTTTATTGCCCTGGTAGCTTGTAGCCCTTTTTACTCTTTTTGTCGTGTTCTTATTTTGGATTTAGTTTCTGTTTGTAATTAAAGAAGTCTACAAACAGACCTTTCCCTTGCCTTCTTTTATCAGTCCTGTCTACATCATGAGTCATGTGACAGGTGGGTATTTTCACTAATTACTTCATGATCTGTCATGAGGATGGTAATAGAAAAAAAAGAAAAAGCATAGATGAAAATTTAACGGATAGGTGATTAAATGTATTAATTACTTTCAATTTAACTAAGTTACTGTACCGTACTGAACACATAATGTACACTGAAGAGTATGTATAGACCCACTGCAAACAACAGTTACTGTAAAAGGACAAAAATTTGTCGGAGGACCTTTTAACCGTTTTGCATTCTGATATACAAAAAAAAATAATAATGACTTTTCGTCGTTATCGTTTTGCCTGCGTGTGAACGTGAACTTTCTCCACACAGAAAACGCTTTGGATATAGAGGTCGCCCAGCGGGTGGTGGTGTTGTCTTTGGGCAGCCTTGCAGTTCTGTAGCGCTCACAGCGCATGCTGTTGTCATCCCGTTCTCAAAAGGGGGGAATGTGTCTTCACTCCAACCTCAGAACTACTGCACAGCGAAAAGATTCGTCATATTACAGTTATCTTTCTCACCTACATTGTTCCTCTGTTAGGACAAATTTAAAAATGCATTTTTCGGAATATAAAAACGTTGGTGATATTTTCTAAAATAATCTCAAGCGTTTTATCTGCGCTTCTTTAATCAAAGGAAACACTTAATACGTTTTTCTTTATTTTTGTACAAGAACAGCGGTCCATTGATCCGATTCCTTCACCTACCTGGACATTCTTTGACCTTTTACTGGACAATATTTTTGATATTATTTTGACATGGCTAACACTTACATTCTTGACCTGGGGGTTTTGCTTTTGGTGGGACTTCCAGCTGCATTTCCAATGGGTATGTGTTCTGTTTGGTTTTTCAATTAAGTGTGGCCCTGTAACATTTTCTACACAGCAGGTATTAAAACGTGAATGATAGCCTTCATTCTGTAATGTTAGGAGGCTGTAAACCTAAATACATATTGTATTTTGACAACGTCGGAGTGATAAGCAACAACAACAACAATAATAACAATAACAATAATAACAATAACAATAATTGCTGTTTTCGTAAGGATGCGGTGTGTCTGTCTACCGCTTCAAAGTGTAATAAAATTACTCCGAGTACCGTCTCAGTTATGGACATGTGGGGGGTTCAGTCAAATATCCGTTTTCAGTGTTCGGGTTTCCGCAATAAACCCAGCTCGGTGAATAGAAAGCATCAGTAGACAATGCTGTTCAACAAACAGTAATATACATTATTTTAAATATGGTACTTATTTTCTCTATGATTCGTTAATTTTAATCTCTGAAAATGTGTAACTTTGTGACTCTCAAACGTTTAAAAGAAGACTTCTACGCATCGTGAGCACCTGAAATGCGAACTTTAAATATAGGTATATACCTATAGTACCACATTGTTTTTAAGCATTATCAACCAATACAATCCATAATACGGTAAAATGAACAAAGTTATCATAAAAATTAACATATGATGGTGACAAGTGAAAGACAACCATTTATTAAACACAATTAGGCAAATGACTACATTTTATGCATTTCATTAACATTTGTATAATTAGTCAGGTAAAAGTAGTCTGTATTTCATGTCTGTGGGACTTTCTAGTAATAAATTCTAATGTTCTCTCCACCTATGTTACGACCTTTCCCCACTGCTGCCACCGAAGGCTCGTCACCGCTTAGCGCAGACGGTAATAAACTGTCCCGGATTCAGACCGTACAGTTTGTGGAGCGTGTCAAGCAGCCCGCCGCTGAGCCGAACGAGGGTTTCCGAGAAAAAGTGGGGGACGCGGCGTGCCAGGGCTGCGGGACAGCGAAGGCTCCGGCGAGAGCAAAGCGATGCACGTGTTACTCTTATAAAGACAAGGAATGCGTGTACTACTGTCACCTGGGTATCATCTGGATCAACACGCCGGAGTGAGTATATTCGATGGCATTAATGGGGAACATTAAGGGGCTCTATCCTTGTAGGGTCTACACTTTAATTCTCAAATTTTTATGCAGAGCTAAGGTCTACGTTAAAACACTAATCATAAGCAACATCTTTCAGAGCAAAAAAAAAAAAAAAAAACACAGAAGGGTTTTTTTTACATTGTCACAGTTTCCCCAGTATTGGTATAGCAGATAAATGTATTTCTATAACCTACCTCACATACTTAACAAAGTCTTATTTGCGGTTGTTTTGTATTATGGTTACCTATGTTTGCCGCTATGCAGATAGCCTTTTTGTATTTTTATTTTCGTGTCACATCGTTATCACTCAAAAAGGGATTATAATTTGCCCTGAAGTGGAAGACATTGTTTACTTTGACTTGTTTGTAAACAACCGGTGTGCTAGTGCGTTTTCGCTTTCAGTTCAAGGGTCACAAGAGGGTTTATATAAGGCTTCAAGCCTTTAAAGTTTCATGGCATCAGCAGACATACGTGTCATAAGCTATGAAATAAAGTAGTAAAACTAAATTACAAATACTACATCTTACAAGTTCAGACAGCATCGCATAGCAGAGGAAGCTCCGGGATTTCCTTTTCTTTTTTGCAACATTTGTGAGTTATTCTGGAACATCTGATCAAATACCACATCGATCAGAAGGCAACTGAAGCAAGTTGGATGTCTTGTTGCATTATATAGAAAGATGTTTCATTTTGAACAACACGCTACCACCTCAGGAACTTGGAGAATTTGTATCTTGTTAAGTTGTAACACGCTTTATTGTTTGTGCAATAGATTAATGTGGAGCTTATTCATTATTTGGTCATTAATCAACACATTAGCATATTAACACATTACTTGCTGATAAACATTTCCCCTCTTAGTCACGTTTTCGGCGTACTCTCTGGCATGTTAGCATGAATTACAGCAGGTAACTGACAAATCTACATCCAACTTTGTTTGGCTGCAGGACACCTGTTTCACCATTTATACTTAGCCACTGTTTTCTCTCGAAGCCCAATGATTAAGCTGTCATTCCCCATAAAACCTGTGCTAACATGATTATGACTATGGTGCAAAATTCAGTCCTGATGGGATTGGGAGATGCATATCAATTACAGAGGCCAGGGAAACACAGAAATCCAGGACTATATCTGTATGTTTTTGCATCTGCGGTTTTTCAGATCTCAAAACCTTCGAAAGTGTAGATTGGAGAAAAAGCAAAAACCCCGGGTCAAGAATGCGATAGCTCATACCATGATTTTAAATACCTGCTGAAATTGCTGTAAGCTTACAGTTGGAAAAAGTACACACAACGTAAATCACTAAAGCGACAACACCGATTAGATGTGTAAACTGGCGGTAAGAGTTTAAAACATAGCTTGTGTTCAGTTGAAAATGCAATTCTGTCTTTTGTCCAGCAGAGGGAGTGTGAGCTCAAACCTAATGTGGCGCAGTTTATGGTAATCAGTGTATATTTTACGCAGAGAAGCGTTGCTCAGTGTCGTTTAGTAAATATCCAACGCTATTTAAATCAAACCATAAACAGTATAATCAACGCAAGGAAGATACTGTTATAATTCCATTAAAATGCAAAATGTATGAAATGCACTTGGAATGAAAATTGCATGGTACTTCTTTAAAAATGAATTGTATGAGCTTTTCATACAAAAAATTGAAAAAACATGGGAAATATTATTTTAGAGCTATATATTCCATCCAGCCATTATCTTAACCGCTTATTCCTGGTGAGGGTCGCGGGGAAACCTGGAGCCCATCCAAGAGCACATAGGGCGCAGGGCAGGGCGCCAACCCACCACAGGAGCTGTATATTGTTATATATTATTTTAGAGAACAGATAACAAAAAGGATGTGATTGTAATATGCAATTATTTTGGTGGAAGAAATCTGAAATATAATTGCAATGGTGTTGAAATTTATGAAAGCATGAGAAAACTGGTGTTGCATTGTCAGCCATCTTCTATACCACTTCATATTGTTAAGGGTCACAAGAAGCCTGGAATCCATCCCAGGACACATAGGGGGCAGGGCACCAACCACGGGTCACACACGCACACAACAATCAACCTAATCTGCATGTCTTTGGACTGTGGGAGGAGACCTAAGGCAGGAATCAAACCCCAGGCCTGGAGGTACAAGGCAACGGTGCTAACCACCACGCCACTATGTGTTAAACTGTCTGTTATGTTATTGCATTTGAGTGGGATATGAAAGGCATAATGGATGGGGAGGAGGACTCTGTATTGACTAGTTCTGTCCAAAGTTCGTGTACTGATCATTGTAGCAGTGTGTCAGGTGCATATTGCTGCTCATTAACTGTGACAAAAGCATAAATAATTTACATGCACAAATTTTCCCAGTCAATGTGGGATGAGGCCACTCTAATGAAACTCACCCAAGTTAGCTCTGTAACAACCATAGTACATTGGTTTCCATTGTCTCTGAATGAAGGCTTCACAACAAAAAGAACCCTGTCTGAACTTGGTCCTTCCCCACTGGTGATATCTTTCTGCATTTCAGAAGGTGCTATTCTTTCATTTCATTCCACAGAGTTTAGGCCACGTTCTTGCCTCTTTGAGGTGCTCTTCAGGACAGATCTCTGAGAATAATGCTAGATCAAAGGGAGCTTTGTATGACAGCCATCAGTAATTCCTTTCAGATGAATATCACACTTCCATTGCAGCATTTTATAGCTCTGCTGCAGGTCTGGACACGTGTGATAATATTTACTTCTTAGCCTGTTCCTTTAACTTTATTGGGCCAGTTAATATAGACAGGACAAACCTGAATACCTGCACAATAAAGCCAGCCCAGTTTAATTAGTTCTGCTAAAATCTCATTTGATTCTGCCACAATCCTGAGATTTTTCACCACCATGCCAAAAACACAAGGCTCTAGGAGGTCTTTGACTGAAGTATATCACTGGAAGTGACACATATTTACTGGTAACAAAGTTTTCATGGTCCAGACTGGATATATACTCATGTCATACCCTGTAGGAATTAACTCTGTCAACTCCCCCCAAGCAGAACACTTTCCTTATAAAATAAATGACACTATTAAACAATTTTTACAGTTTATAATCTAGAATAATAATCTACAAGAATGTCAGAACTACTTGTGTTTAACAGACCACCATATATATGATTTAGAACTAAAGTGAACTGGAATTGCTGAAGTTTCCCAATACCTAATATTATTGTATTGGCTACTTCACTTGGTGTAACTGATATTTATGGGGGCGATTCATTTTCATGCTTTTTCATGACTTAATTATCTGTTCATGTAATGAATAATGGTGCAAGACCAACAGAAGGAAATATGTATGTAAAACAGATAAAGCTCTACAGAGAGCAATGTCTGGCATGCTCAGGACCACTTAGAGTCTATCTGAAACAAATAGCCTTTTGAATAACCCACAATGAATACCCATTATCTTTGACTGCATCAGCACCCTGGATATGGGGCCAATATGGAAGAAGAAGCCTTTTATTTGTTGTTTCCAGAGGGTTTCATCTAAACTTGGTCAGCAAAAACCTGGCAATTAAGAATCATTTAAAACATCAGATTTGGAGAAAATCAAGAACAGAGCTTTGGATTTTGCCTTGACCTACCATTGTTCAACATTTACAATGATGAGGCAGCCCAGATGTTGGAAATAATTAATTGTTTTTTGCCTACATGGTCCTGATAAAAAGGGTTTTTGAATGGGTTCTGCCCTCGTTGTACATCAAAGGCCAAATGATGTCATATTTGGCCCTTCTTGAAAATTCTGATCAGATTTTTCTTTAACACCAATTTTTGCTAGGTCATATAAGATAGAGGATAGGATAGTTGTTTTATTGTCATTTCAGATGAAAACTGTTGGTACAAGTAGTTGTATACATAATGCTAACAACAAGAAGTAAACATAACAGAGAGCGCAGCACTGACACAGGTCTATGTAAAGTACACAGTTTGATGAGCTGTGTACGAGACCATAAATTGCAGCCCTGACAGTTAACAAGTCTTATGGCTTGGGGAAAGAAGCTGTTATGCAGGTACCTGATACTCCAGTACCTTTTGCCAGACAGCAGTAGACTGAACAATTTGTGTGATGGGCATGTGTGGTCACTCACGATGCTGGTGGCCTTGTGAGTGCAGCATGCAGTGTAAATGTTCTTACTGGAGAGAAGAGAGACCCCAATGATCTTCTCAGCTGTCCTCACTACCTGCTGTAGGTCCTTGCAATGTAACACAATGCAGTTTTCAAACTATACAGTGATGCAGCTGCACACAATTCTCTCAAAAGTCCATCTGTTAAACAGTGAGGATGGGTGGAGGGACATGAGCGTTCCTCAACATGCTGCAGAGTAGAGCCGCTACTGAACCTTCTTTATGATGGAACTGGTATTGAGGGACCAGGAGAGGTTCTACGCCAGGTGGACACCAAGGAATTCGGTGTTCTTTACAATCTCCACAAGGAAGCCATCAATGATCAGCAGGGAAATTGTGACTGTGCACTCCTAAAGTCCACAACCATCTCTTTCATTTTATCCATGCTCGTAATAGTATGTCAGGTACTTATATTACAGAAAAAAGCAACACGTATTGATTCCTTGTAAAGAGGTTACTGTAAAATGTCAACAGGAGTCAACGAGTTCTTATTTCAAGTTTTTGAATTGAATTAAAAGTAACTACTCTAATAAAAGTCCAGGCAAAGAAGTATGGTACTACCTGGTCTCAGGCAACTAAAATACACACGATTTCTCCAATAAACAGGCCTTGGGAGTTTTTGGCTCTTTTCATACTTCAGGGAGTTGTATCAGCCTTCCTGTGCACAGAGCAGGGAACCACTTGTGCTCTGTTGATAGGTTCCCTTCTGCAGAGGAATGACAGGTTTGGTCTTCCAAAGGGCACAACCCAGAGTCAGCCCCCTCCCATTGTGATTAAACCCACGGTGGAGACGGTTAATGGAATGTTCTGAGAGCTTGTCACAAATCCCAGAGGGGTCCTGAGAACACAGAACCAGGTGCAGCTTGATGAGGAGCAGAGTTTATGTGTCATACACCGTAATGAATGCTGAGGTACAGAAAAGCTTTTACTGCCATTCCATTAGTCCATCACCCTTCTCTGGGGGGGCAGAAGCCACTGGACTTTGTGAGAAACTTCCAGTAGCCAATCAGTTACTTTGTAAACCACGCCTTCCCCAGAAAAGAGCAGTGGTCAACAGTAACAAAGCAAGAAGACACGGAGTCCGACTTGAATTTTTGTGGAGATTTTTTTGCGCAACACAATACTGAGTTCGAGCTTTTCTTACTGCAGAATGTCATAGAGCAGAAGTAATGGCCGATGCCAAATACTGTGACTCTGAGGGAAACAAGTTACAAAACCTAACAACAAGCCCTGGCTAGCAGGGAACAGGGTGGCCACAATTTAGCCAGTGTATTCCTGGGAAGGAATTTATAAGAGAGAGAGGATAACGAGGTTGGAATTTAACGATGAAAGCCTCAGAACATATGTTCAGTCAAATAACAGTTTGGCTTGATGTGTTTCTCTGGAATTGTTTCACTTTGCGAAGCAAAAGATGTTTTAATGCAGTGATGTGCAGAAATTATATAGCTTGATGCTGTACATTACAGGTTAGTTAAAGTGACGTGAGCCTGAGTTAGTTAGGCGTTGTCATGATCTTGGTCCTGTCCCATCTTGTCTGGTGTATTTCTAGTTTCCCTGTCCGTCTAGCACATGGGATTTCTTTGTCTACCTTGTCTACTACTTTGTTATTTCTAGCTTTCTTCTCAACTGTACATTTTGTCATATCTCTAGCTTGTCTAGTTTCTTCTCTGTCAGTTTTAGGGTCTGCATTTCCTCCTAATAGCCTAATCAGCTAGACCTGTCCTTGTCTTTGTTTGCACTTCTATTTAAAGTCTGTGTTTCCTTCAGTCCCTCGTCAGTTACTGTAGGTACATATACACTTGTGGTTTTCCGTAGCACCGTTGTTATACTGTCTGGTTTACTGGTGTCTTGGTGTTGCCCTTGATCATTCTCCGCATTCCTCATTGTTTGCCGTTCTGCCCTTGTTCCTCCCTTCTGTGTTTAGACTTTATTGCGCCTCTGGTCCCCTGTTACAGGCATTACTGGCGGCTCAATGGGTAAAACATCAGGCTGGGATGCAGAAGTGTCCTGGTTCATTGTAACATATCTATGAAATGGTGTAAGTTGCTTTGGATAAAAGCGTCTGCTAAATGAATAAATGTATACCAACCTTAGTGGCTGGGGCATTCATCACTTTTGTCATACTCCCTTGCAATACCTGCTTCTTGGCTTACAATATACATCAAAACAGATTTGTGGTTTTAATGCTGGATTCCTCATATTTTCTCTGTGCTCATGTTTGGCTCCTTGTGTGCTTGTAGGCGCACGGTTCCCTACGGCGAGTCCAATTACAGAGGCCTGCAGCGAATCCGTCGCTCTGGCAGCATTACAGCGATCGCCCAGGAAACGGCAGAGCGTCAACGGTGTGTGTGCAGGGACAAAGGTGACGCAAAGTGCAACGGCTTCTGCAGAGTGAGGTAACCCACAGCTGCTCATTCTGCACGACAGCGCCCTGATGTGTTGGCTGCACCAGAACAGTGCCATTACGAGGCATGGCAGAGTTACTAGGTCCCCGTTAGTCTGGTTAATCACACCGGGCAACATCCACATACCTGGAATGTATTTTTTTAAGACAGTCCACTGTGATAAAGACAGACAGACAGACAGACAGACAGATTTTATTGATCCCTAAGGGGAGTTCAGTTGCATCCAGCAGCAGCTTACATAAAAAAGCACAATTACAGTTTACAAGACGTGTGAAATACAAATAAATACCAATATAATTATAAAATCAAAAGGGACCTTTGAAATTAAATTAGTTTACACTTTGTAATGAAGGTTGGCTAAGCTTGTTAGTAATATATATCTTTATTTCATTGAGTTTCTACACTCGTTCTGACAGCACATTTCTGTGTCAGCACCAGGCCACTGGACCAACTGGCAAGTGAAGAGGGGACATAGGAGGACAGGTGTCAGCCCAAATCTGCCCTCCCTTCACCGGTTTCCTGAGGCCTGGATAGACTCATTGCACAGCTCAGGGGAGGCGTCTGCATGTTCCAGCGACCGTAAATATGCTGATGGACCCCTCTCCACACCTGTCCTGCACATCACCTGGCAAGCCCTCATGTGTCTTGAGATCAGATCAAGATGAGGTGTTTGTGGGAGGTCAGGAAACTGGGGTGAGGCTGAGTTGTGCAGATTCTTGCATCCTTATTGTACAGCAACAATTTCAACATACTGGATAATGACTTTTTAAGGTCAAATACATCCGATTAACAAATACATCCGCTGAGAGCTTCACACGTTACATAGCTATTCAGGTTACTGTATATGATTTTGAACATATTCACATCTCGCAGTTAAACAACTACAAGGATGTAACTCACAGTAGCTTCTGGAGGGCAAAGCGTATTTACCGACGTTGCTGTCTTTTATGATGTGTTGTTTAAAAGTCGATATCAGCAGTGAAGGTGACTTCCTTTCTTTAATGTCACGAATAAGGTTGAAGTTACACCAATAACTTACCAGGGAGATCTTGAGAAAAGAATCATCACTTTTCTCACCAGCCTTACATCTGATTTCCAGTGCAGAAGCACTGTGCCAACACTGTTCTCCAGATGTAAAAGCAGAAAGCATGCATTCTATGAAATATCAAACCAATTTATTTTCTGGTGACTGCAGGAAATGTTTGGTTTCATTAACACAGAAGTTCATTTACGAGTTTTCCAGAAACTGAGACCCTTCTGTTTTGGTATGCTTTATTTATTCTGTTAATTTTTACTTCTAGCCCAGGGCAATAATTTAGACCAATTTTCAAGTAGCTCAGTCTTGTATCTCCATGTAGCTCCTGTCCTAAATATACTGTATATGTTTTAGCGTGTTTTCTTCACTAAATGTGTTCGGTGCTGCTCTCAACAAGTAACTGTAAATAAAATGTACATTTTACAGTCACGTGGTTCTTAGAAACACAGTAGCATGCCTTTCCCAACATGTACAAAGGGTTCTGTTGAACACTTGAGAATTAAGTGATGATAGGTAGAACAAAATTGTCTTGGAATATTAAGAGCGGAATGCCGTACAACATCACTGTTTCTCAGTTCTCATGTTCTGCATTCTTTTTTTTTTTTTATTTTTGACAACTTAGATGGCACGGTTTAAAGACAACTCCTCTTATGTACAAAGATGATTTATTTAGTACAGTGACAGATATGTTATCTCCTGGTTTGTTTTATATACAGTGTGGTTATTTCATGTTTTTATGCAGTATGTACAGTATATGCATATGCACCTTAATATCAGTTTTGTATCAGTATTACCACAGAATTTGTATTTGAACATATTTTTAAGCATTTTTTCATGTCTTTTGCAATACTTTGTAATGATCAATGTATGTTTTGCATCTGCATATAATTTTCTGGATTTATTTGCCATTCTAATGGTTGAGGAACCTGTCCCCATAAACACAGGTGTGCTTAAGTTATGCACCTAAATTGCATAATGAGATGCATAGAATATATCTAGACAGGTTATTTTATGTAAGACACAGGAGATGCCAGTGAGTATTTTCTAGTATGAGGCAAAGGACCAGTGCACAGAGATGTGTTATGCGGAAAAGTGATGTTAAGGATGCCAGAAGGATAAAGTGTTGAGTCTATTATCAGACATCATCAAGAATTTTAGATTTCCAGCAACAGTGGCAATCTGCACCTCTGAGATCATGGAACCTTTGCAGGGAGAACAACAATGGTGCAAACCCACAGTTGCTGCAAAAATACATTTTTGAATTTGTTAATAAACACTGCATGGACATTTTGGTTCTTTCTCTGCCAGAAAGTGGATGGCAAAGGTGGAGACAGTGTACATTTTAGTCATGGCGACACACAGACAGCAACCTGGATCTGCTTTAGAGCATCAGATCCCCTGAGCGCAGCACATCACGCCAACGTAAATGCTGTTCTGTTAGAGCAAGAGGGAGGCGGATGTGACAGACTGGGATGTACTTACAGGAGGTTGCAACTGGTCATGTGTTTAGAAAGCAAGTTACTTCATATTTTATATTAAATATCTACTTTATATTGATGCAATATACGAAGATGTTGACAATGTGCACAGATGTGTACTATGGAGCTGTGTGTATATCTGGTCTGTTTGAGAGATAGCTAATAAACTAGGACATGAGAGAAATAAAGCTGTATACTGATTTTGCCTTTGGGTTTTGTCATTATAATGCATGAAGTGTAGTCTAGCTATGCTGAATATTCTAAGGTTGTTTTACGTTTTCATGCTGTAGCATCCCGTGGCTGGCGATGACCCAGGTTTGAAATCCACTGGCTCCCTTGTTCCGTCATAATATGTTAGCTAATGTGTGATAACGTCATTGGCTTGGGTGTATGTACAAGGACAGGACCCTGGATCTTCTCAAGATGAGGTCTAAGAGGGTAAGTGTGTGTTGCTCATTTGGACTGAATGCACAAATGTCAGGGTCCAATTAGAGTGATGCCTGTTGATGTATCTGAGATTAACCTCCCTCTGTAAACCACAAGAGCTCAGGCTTATGGAGGTCACAATTCATCATCTTAGCCACCATACATTTGTTTCATATTTGCTCACATCCTTGTGACTTTTTAAACCTTAGTCAGCCCCAAATTTTGTCTAGATGACATAACGCTTTGGTTATGTGCACAGTACATATTTACATTCGCATAGGGTCACTTGTGGTTCCTTAACATTACTGGTCTTGTCTTCATTGCAGTCATTGTAGAAAATGGTCTTGAGCACAAATTTTAAATGATGCCTTAAGAACCATTGATGTGTGATCTGTGACATTATCACTTTCTTGTGAATGAATGACATGTTTAATAAGTAAACAGGGATGATAAGACAGAACAAAAACACCTTGGAATGCTAATTGTGGAATACCCTGCAACATCATCATATTTTAAAAGCCCTTGGTTCTTCTATTCTGCATGTTCTTGTGATTTTGACAACACAGATAATGAACTCCAATTCAGAGATGTCCATAGTTTTAAATTATCCATCTATGCACCTATCCATTAACAAACCCCTTATCCGTTCGGGTCATGGGTGCTCTGGAGCCTGTCCCAAGAAGCCTAGGTTGCAAGGTAGGGGACGCTCCAGACAGGGCACAAACCCATCACGGGGCTTTTAAATTATTATAAAGTGACAACACTATACAAATATAAACCCTTCTCTGGATTTAGAAACATGGTAGCCTAAGTTAGCTTGTGTTCCTTTACATCTTAAATTCACTGGTGAGATGAAAAATGCATAGTTGCATTTTTTATCGAATGAAAATTTCAATATCGACTCTTCCTGTGCAGACTTTTAACCATAAAAATAACATCACGCCACTTGACCAAATCAAACCGATATGATACCTTGCTATTATTAACCATTAAAAGTTGATTTCTGAAGAATTTAATTTAAAAAAATTGCGTCTCATAAAAAGAAGCCAAAACACTTGTGGTTGTCAAAACAAACAAACAATGCTATTTTCTGGTTTTGTAATTTCCAGCATGTGTCTCGATTTCATTTGAAATAGACCCAAATGCCTAAAGATCTGAGTTGTCTAACATCTTTTAAATCTGTTTCTGTGTGGTTATTCCTTTCTATACCTTCTCATATGCCCAAAACACAATCTCATTAGTTCTGCTACACTTGGTCTTGCATTATTTCTGGATATGGATTTTCTAAACTGAATCATTAATTACCATATAAAAGCTGTTCAAAATCATACATTGAAATTGATTTTATTTATTTTGGCTTATGAGCTGGTTTTTGAATAATTGGACTTGGATAATTAATACCAGACAGCTCTACTCACTCCAGTTAAGATCTCCAACATACAGTTAAGTACACTGAAATATGTACATGGACTCATGTCTGCAAATACACATTAAAGAAAAGGTGCAGAGATATACTGTATTTCCATATATATTATTTGTTTGTGCAAAAATACAGAAACTGAAGAAAATACTACTTGTTAAAATTTTCTCACTTCAGGGATCATTTGGGAAGGACGATATCAAACAAAAACAACACGTTATGTCCCTGGCCTGTCATGTCTCCTACCATCCTCTAGGTGTCGCCCTTCCTTATGTCTCTTTTGCTTAGTCAATGTGATTATGGCAGCGGCACGGTGGTTAGCCCTGTTATCGCACACCTGCAGGCATGGGGTTCGCTTCTGGCCTTGGGTCTGTGTGCCTGGAGTTTGCATGTTCTCCCTGTGCTTGGTAGGTTTTCTCCAGGTTCTTCGGTTTCCTCCCACAGTCCAAGGACATGTGGGTTAGGTTGATTGGTGTCTCCAAATTGCCCATAGTGTGTGTGCGTGTGTGCGTGTGTGTGTGTGTGTGTGTGTGTGTGCGTGCGTGCGCGTGCCCTGGGTGTCCCCTGCGCTGTGCCTTATGTGTCCTGGGATGGGTTTCAGGCTTCCTGCAACCCTTAACAGGATGAAGCAGTATAGAAGATGAATGAATGAAGGTGATTATGGCATTAGTGATCTCCAGTTATGTTCTGTTTCCTGTTTTGTCCTTATTTAAGCCCTTAGTTAGTCATTTGCTGGTTAGTGTAGTGTAGTGTAGTGTAGTGTAGATACTCCTTGTGTTGTACCGAGTTGCCTGTACCCCCTTGTAAAACTGTTTGTACCCTGCTTTGGACCCCTTAATAAACCTCCTTCTACCACAATTGGACCTCGCCTCTTACCCTCATTCCCGTAACATGACACTTTGTAAAAGAATAATTTCAGATTCTAATTCATTCTTCTCTAAAGTCTGTCAGGTTATGTAATCAAAAAAACTTTCTGTAATTAAAAAATAAGAGTAAACAATGTTTATGTTAGTGCCAATTAATAAGAAAAACATTTAATTACAGTTAATTCCAAAACTTTTGTGTCCATGCCTCTCTGTTATCTTATAATTTTAAGACCCTCTGAAGTGTAAAGATAAGGAATTATGTACACCTTGTACTGTCATTATTTATAATTACTCATAAGGGCTGTGAACAGACAACACGAGTGGCTCATACCTCCAAGGATTTTGATTCAAATCTGGCTCTCAACACCATGTGTATGGAGTTTGCATACTCTCCTCATTAACAACTTACATTTGGGAATGTTGTAAATTGTTTTGTCTTACCTGCAGTTGAAGGTCACAATTCTTCCAGCAACCGTATTACTTTAATCCGTTGTGTTACTTGGTTAGACAAGGAATATTACTCCACACTTTCCAACTTGTGATTTTTCTTCTCCATCATTTGTGGATTCCTGTGAAAGGGCGACAGGAAAGGACTGTCATAAATCTATTTTATATCACACTGGTGAATAAACATGAGTACAGCACTGGCTGACAGGCTAGGTGGTTTATGGAGGTGTAGAGTGTGCATTATGGATGACCTATTGTTGCCCTTACATTCACTTCTGCATTCAACTCTCTGACCCAAAGCATCCTGTCTCCGCATACAGCTGAAGAAGTAAGTTGTAGTCCAAACCCCTAGTTCAGGCCACTCACATTGGGACCCTTTATAACTGCAGATCTCTATGGTACATTATTAATTCTATGGTTATCCGTTACCTGTCACAAGAAAAGTCTCACTTGAAAATCAGTCTTAACAAGGGGATTGTGGGGTCATTGGCCATATTTTTCTATCGCTCAGATGTTCAGTTAAAGTACTGTATGCTAAAAGTTAATGAAGTTATCATCATTGGCTATTCAAACAAACTCACATGGTTTCACTTTGAAGCATGTCAGGTCTTATTGTAGTAGATTCTGTAATTAACCTTGGTTCTATTTGTCAGTATTAAAGGCAGACCATAACATCACTACTGACAAGAGGAGACTGAGAGTTTACAATCCTTGATATTCCATCCTTGTCCTAAATGTTACGATTCAACATTTCTAACATAATTTCACACAAATATTGTGATAATTACACTGACAAATTGTTAACCGTTAACGTTAATTACTGGTTTATTAAAATAACGAGACAGATGTTAAAAATTAGCAGTCTACTATCTTGTTCCAGCTGGAGAACTGAACTAAGACCACATATCCTAGTTAACAGGCCAAATGCTGATTAAATATATCAGATAAAGGGGATTTCAAGCCTACAGACAAAACATAAATCAATTGCAGTCATCAAACTTTGAAAAAATAATCACATGCAGGTATTTGCATGATGTCATGAGCATCTATACCTTTTGAAATTTAGTTCATAATTATTCATTTCCTTAATAACGTGCCAAAAGCCTCATGTTGTCCAGGGTATGAAATAAAGGACGATTCTTAGGAATATGATTATGAGTACATGTTCTTCTGAAGAACATGTTTGTGATCTAGTGGCATGGTGGTTCCCATAAGTGCTTTCCAGGTACTCACTGATCATTGTCTGTCACAATTTTATAAAGCATATAATTCATGCAAACTAGTGATTGTAAATAAGTCTTAATTGGTAAATGTGCGCATGGTGCATGATTTAAAATGAGCCTTGCCTTCTGTATTTTTCTTGCATGATTAGATGGGTGGTATTTGAAAATATGGAATGTTCTAAAATGGTTTTTAATACAAAATATATTTTAGATGATACATGCAAACTGAACTATGCGTTACTAAGTAATTAGTATATTGTTAGAGGTGCTTTAGCAATACAGAGGTTTTTATTGGTTTTTACAGATGTCAGGAAGTAGAACAAAACATTGCAATTAAATAAAATTTAGCATGTCCACACTGACTGATCATCTAGCCCTGTGCCAAACAAAACATCCAATTTAACAAAGCTCGGCTGTGTCTGGTTGGTCTAATTGATCGATAATGACAAATGTGACCAGCTAACAGCATTCAGGTGTGAGAGCATGTTTAAAAGAGTTGGAGGACAGAGGTGAGATGTCTGAAGTCATAAGCACCATATGTTTCCAAAGTATTCAGTGTTCCCATGATGTAGTTAACAAAACGAAAAGTCCCTTTTTGAAGGACTTTAAATAAAAACCCATGTTACTTTTTGAAGAAAATTGCTGGCTTCCTACACTTTCTAATCTCTACTGAGACTAGTTCCATGCTAGTGTGCCCGTATTATATGTATTTTTTAGGCAAACAGCTATAACTCATTCAAAGCTACGAATTCTGCGTCATGACATATATGAAAACCAGCCAAATGCCAGAGGTGTGGAAAATCAAGAATTAATAAGTTAGACGCTGTAACTGTAATACAATGAATACACACCAATCAAGAGTGCTGCACCTGGTCCTGCACAAGTTTGATTTTACATCCCGCTACAGGCATGTTTCATAGGTACACAGCAATCAGAGGTTTACCAGGGCAAACCCTATATGCCGGTTCCACACGTGTCTGTGTTCTTAGGAAATAATCAAGCCACCACACACTCAAAGACATAAAAAAATCACCACCTATCTTGAGTGAAACGTTGATACAGGAAAGTTGTCAATCCTGCTTTCATGAAATTATGACATTATTTAGAATTTAGGAGGTGTAATTCATACATTTCTTGTTCTCACGTGCAAAAGTACCAGCAAAGTGTTTTAATGCCTACATTGAATTTAACATCTCAACCCCCACCAAGCGTAAGAGCTGCTGTTATTACCTATTGTGATGATATAATTATTAATCAGGTCCAATAGGAGTGTAGGCTAGGAGTTGTCTAGGCATGCAGATGAGGAGGAAAGGAGTAAGAGCTCATTCTCGTCGTCTGTCAGTTTCACGTCGATGAAGTGAGATGTTGGCCCATCACTAAAGACTTAAAAAGCAACCAGTGGTGTGTTTACGCTCCCCGCCCTCAAACATCCATGAGCTGTCTCATCATGTTTGACAGACTTAACCTTCAGGTGTTGGAGTAGGGCCACTCTTCCTTTGCCATGTTATTTTCGGGTCACGAGAGGATTAAGACATCACACACCTGGCATTTTTTCATGGCTGACATTGTCCTGTAATGTTTTTACGTTTGTTTTAACTTGCCCTTTTTCACTCAACACAAAGCGGGGGGGCTGCTTTAGTCTCTCAGATTCCCAGTCCCCAGTCTCTATATTCTCCTTTCCCTGCACCTCAGTTGATGGTTATTTAAAAGAGTCATTGTTTCTCCATTGCAAAACTTAGCAAATGCAAAAGAACTATCTGAGGTTGTAATCAATCACATATTATTGTTTTACTGACCTTCCAGAAGCTACGTGAAGCGTCTCTTTGGACAGTTGTGTTTATTTCCAATCCAATCCATCCAAGGTGCTTTGTGAGCAGTTTGACTCTCCAGTCCCTCCAGTCAGTTTCATCTGTAATGTAAAAGGCAGACAAGACAAACTATCTAGCAGATATTAATGTTTTCTACAATTTCTTTTCAAATCAGGTAGACTAATGTCATTTCCTGGTCAGAACATTCCCTGAAGTCAAGTCCAGTCAAAGTCAAAGTCAAAGTGGTTTTATTGTCATTTCAACCATATACAGTGAGTACAGTACACAGTGAAACTAAATAACGTTCCTCTAGGACCATGGTGCTACATATAACAACATATAGCTGCACGAGATACACATATCTAAAATTAGCTAAAAAGAGACCCTAACTACATAAAGTGCACGAGTGCAAAAGATGTGCAAACAGTGCAAATACATGCCACAAGACAAAACGTAAGAGACAGACAGTGCACCGACTAATATGAATTAAAGGTGCGATGTTACAGCACACTGATGCAGCGTACTGACACAGGGTACTGATGGTGTAAACAAGATGGGCTACTTGGCAACTACAATTTAGTTGGTGTGTGTGTCAGGTCAGTCCCTGAGTGTTGAGAAGCCTGATGGCTTGTGGGAAGAAACTGTTGCATAGTCTGGTTGTGTAGGACCGAATGCTTCGGTACCTTTTTCCTGATGGCAGGAGTGTAAAGAGTGTGTGGGACGGGTGTGTGTGATCATCCACAATGCTGGTGTCTTTACAGATGCATTGTTGCTACCGACCAGGCAGCTTTGTCAGGCTTCTGATGTTTAACTCACCTGTCATCATGAAAAGTGTGCTAGGATGTTATAAATAGTGATCAAATAAAATAAGTATTAACGTTTATCCACTGATCTGTGCTATTAAATTAAATTAAATAAATTAGCACTGATCTGTGCTATTAAATGTAATTTATATATAACTCCAATCATTTTAATCATTTTTATAGTCAAAATTGCTGAATTTGCATATTTCTTGTTGAAATACAGGGGAGACATGGGATGTGAGGCAGTGTTGATCTTAGCCTCACCTCAGACTGTGCTATCCCTCACAAACTGATATTGTGTGAAATACGTCACAAACTGGATTGAGTGCGAGTGATCGGCGCATGTCTGTTGCTGTCTCTCTGTATGTCACAATAGAATGTTTGTAGACACTTTTATTATGTCCTTACTTTCTATAGTCTAGGTAATGTATTTCACATGTGTTTAACACATTTTGTCTTTGTAATCTGACATAAAACTGCACAGAAAAAGCACAAGGTGAGGCAGCCAGTACCTCTGCCTCACTGAAGGGGGCGTACATGAGTACATTTTTCTTTAATCAAATATGTATCTTACCTCTGTGTGTGTGTGTGTGTGTGTGTGTGTGTGTAAAGAATGTTGATATGAGATATGAAACATAACCAGTAATCAATGTGCAAGCAGCCAACTGAATAGTGAATTTAAGATACACTATTGAAATCATATGCTTGTAAATCTGACTCTGAAAGAGTCAATGCCTCAGCAGCCACGAACCACACCATATGTCACTGATTTGAGAATACCTCTCAGGACTGTCACAGTCATGGTAACTGTTCAATCGCTGAGGCTTAAGACTCAACAGTGGTGAACAACCATTATATGTGGAAAGCCAAACACTTAAAGGCATTCTTGTGGATAATTGCACTTCCTGTACATGGATCTCATTATAGAATCACTCATGTATTTTCGATATACAATACAGTACGTCCCATAGGACTAATACTGTTTTGAAGAACAAAGTGTGACTGTGTATTTTTTTATAGTTCTCACCTTTTGTTATACCATTTTTGCACCATATGCTCAGTGTCGAACATTGCTTGATAAAAATGTATTTTACGTGTCATATTTAATATTTACAAGTGTCCAATCTAAATTCATTACAATCAGATGGGTGTTTATACAGCTACAACAAATTTGTATTTTTTTTAGTGAATGACTGACATTAAAAGCATTTTGAATACTTAATTAGCACAGATATTATTATCTAAACTTTAATTAACAAAGCAAAAAAGCTAAAGTTACCTTGTAACTACATATATAACTTTTGAACAAATAGTGGCAGGTTTTTGTTTATGCAGAAACCATTACTAATTACTTCACACATGAGGTGGTTTACTATCATTATGGTGTTTTCAGTCGGACAGCTTTTAAACATCGATTGTGATTATTTCCTTGTCTGCTTTACTGTAACACAAAAGGAATCTAAGTTAGGTGAACTTGCGTCGAGCCAAAGGTTTCAAAGTTTCAGTTATGAAAAAAATATATATATTAATAATAAAAGATGACCAGAGCTGTGCTAAGACAGTACCTTGTGTGCAGACAATAAAAACAACAATATTTATTGCAACAATAAAAAGACTATGCAAATAAGAACATTTTCAGTCACTTTTTAATAATCCGACACCAATGTTTGAGCAACAGCCATTCAAAAATTAGCTTTTGATCATTGGTGTAATGTTCTCCTTGCTTTCATCTGCAGAGACTGCTGTGCAGGAAGTGGTGCTGGAATACAGTATAACATTTCCCATTTACATCACTGGATATCAGCAACGGTCATGATTCACTGGCCAGGAAATGGCACCAGGTTATAACATTGACAGCAATTTTTTTCTGCCAAATTGCAGTTTTTGCAGCATTAACTGTCCTTGCCAAATGTTATTGTTGCCGCAGGAATTGTTGCGCTCCACCTTTTGTCTCCTGAGTGAAATCCAGAGTGAAATTTTTCAGTCTTTGCTACAGAGGATTAGGAAGAAATCTAAAGGAGGGATTGAGCCATATTATTAATCTGAAAACAAGGTGTTATGCGTAACCAAAATGCAAACCATTGTTGGAATGTTCTGGTTGTTGAGCCAAGGAACATAACTGGGAGCCACTTATAAATTCGTTTCATAACCGTGCGATTCACAGTGCGTTAGTTCACTGGGGTTGTAATGTACTGACAGGTATGCAAAGATAAATCTTTTGACAAGTCCGTACTTTAACCAGTTATGAAAGAGTAAAATTTTATTATATATATGACCTTGACAGTATTGTATTCTTTATCTGGCACCTGAGGAGTTGATCATCTGTTACTTGACATTGAAACAGTTATAAAGACTTTAATCATAGAACTACTTTTAAAAAGTAGTTTTTACTTTTTAACATGATCTGATGTTTACCCCTGTACCAATATGGTGTTTAGCTTTTTATTTCCAGGTCTAACAATGCATGCATGCATTTTTCAGTACAAAAATGGATGAAAGATGCTGAGCAGACCTGAAAAATTTACAGTCGTGGCAGAAAGCTGGGTTGTTCTCTTCCAAGTATTTGTCTATGTGTCCAATAGATAGAGTGGTGGCTGAGAAGAGGATAGAAAAACCTTTGAATTCTGTGTAGCGAGTACTCCCCTCTTCTCCACCCCACCCTGAGTCAAGGCAAGTCAAGTTCATATATTACTTAAAAAGGTCATTGTAGGCTGGTCCACAAAACAAGTCAGAGCACCTGGAGAAGATTGACCAAGTAAGTAGGCAGGAGAGAGAATGGAAACAGCATTCTCTCTCTTTATACATTCCCTTGGGAATGTATAAAACTGATGGAAGACAAGACTGGAATAATGCTAGGCAAGAACATACAGCAAAAGAGTGTGCAAAAAGTAAATAAAGTTTTACTTTATTCATTACACTTGGTTATTATACAGAGATGAAGGCAAAAGAAGGCAAGTTAACAAAGGAAAAAAGGACAATCCAGAAGTACTGCACAAAACGTAGGGACGCTAGAGACAATGAAATACAAGATCTGTACCCGATACTAACATGCATGATCATGATGTGACCCTGTGCTAGAGTAGTGGAAAGTGCACGTGTCCGAGTTTATGTAAAATCAACAAAAGGCCAGTATGGGTGATCAGTCATACGGGCAAGCAAGCGACATACACCACATTACCTACACCCTGTGACAGCTTTAGTTGAAATAATTCTCACAGTTTTATGACTTGCCCTCAAGTTTATAACACCATGTATTGGGAAAGAAATTCAGGAAAGGTACACAATTCCAGTGTGCGAGCACCCTGGCATTTAACCAATCAAACTGATAAATTAACCTTTATAACCATACCCGCTCAAGAAGATCTGTGATTGTCTTAGCATAACCTAATCACCACTGAGAGATAAAGAGCCCTATTTAATGTGTGCAAGGAACACAAACAGACTGCATGTTTGGTCAAGGATGAAGCAGTAAAATACACAACCCACAACAGGACAAACATCAGAGGGCCCTACTGGAGGACTTGCCTGTTACAACACACTGAGCAGAACTCAAGCTCTAGCAGGGGTCAAGACCTGCTCCCAAAACCACATACTTAGTCATTAACCCCAAAGGGTGAATCCAGCTCACAGCCAGGCCAGCTTGGCTTTGAAAAGTCACAAGAAAACAGCGGAGCATTTCCAAGCCACAGGGGCCTCCACTCCCCATTTTCACAGAAAGAAATAGGGCCTTAGCTTCAGCAAACAACAGGAAATTGAAAGATGCGGCAGGCGAAACAAAAATAACCCAAGCAAGAGAAACATATCACACTTGTATGGCCATGTAAACCAAAACAGACATGTAAAAAAAGTGGGGAAACGCAAGAATCTCAGTATATTAAATGTATTCCGATGCCTCAAACATGCATTTTCATTTCTACCATTTGCGCAATGGCCATTTATGCATCTGAGTGAAGATAAGTGATAAAACATGTCCAAGCAGTTTTCCCCTTTGATCTAATGACTGGCAGTTTTCCACTTTGATCAAATGACTGGCAGTTTTCCCACTTTGATCTACTGACTAGCCCAACACAGACATAATACATGTGTCTCTACTAATTCAGGCATTATCATTTTTATATATTTTTATTTTGTATCATTTTCATAACTCCACACCTTCTTACATCTCTGACCTTATGGAACCCCACAAACCAGCATGGGCCCTAAGGTTAATTGATCAGTTATTACTGGTAGTCCCTAAAATTTGATTTATAAATCGGGGTGACCGTGCCTTTTCTGTTATGGCACTTAAATTGTGGAGTGAGTTGCCACTCTTTATCAAACAAGTGACTTCTCTTCATTTACTCAAAAACATCTTAAGACATTTTTGTTCTCTCAGGCATTTAATATATGAATTTTAAAAATGTGTCAGCACTGGCATTTCTGTTCCTGATTTATTATTTTTATTTATTTTACCCTTATTGTTTTTTTAATCCTTTTAACTTTTTTATCCTTTTACTTGTTTTTTTATGAATTTATGTAATGTTTCTAATTTCAGTTACTTTAATGTAATTCTATAATTATTTATTGTGAAACACTTCGGTCCACCTGGTTCTGTGTAAATGTGCTAAACAAATAAACTGACATTAACATTAAAAAGGACCTAGTGGGATACATTTAATCATATGCTTGTTTTTACCACATCTTTATCCACAAATTTCTCAAATGGGTTATCCAGTTAGGTGGCACGGTGGCGTGGTGGTTAGCCCTGTCGCCGTGCACCTCCAGGCCTGGGGTTCAATTCCCACCTTGGGTCTGTGTGTGTGGAGTTTGCATGTTCTCCCTGTGCT
>JABJVR010048562.1:0-24156 GCA_025773905.1 Chitala chitala
ATATTTGTATCTTCTTAAAGCTTCTGAAGCTAGAATATATTTACACAAAATATATAATATACTCACTGGCCACTTTACTAGGTACACCTTACTAGTACTGAGTCCCCTTTTGCCTTCAGAGCTGCCTTAATTCTTTGTGGCATAGGTCCAACAAGGTGCTGAAAACATTCCTTAGAGATTTTTGTCCATATTGACACAATAGCATCACGCAGTTGGTGTAGATTTTTTTGGCTGCTCGTCCATGATGCGAATCTCCTGTTTCACCTCATCCCAAAGGTGCTCTATTGGATTGAGACCTGGTGACTGTGGAGGCCGTTTGAGTAAAGTGAACTCATTGTCATGTTCAAGAAACCAGTTTCAGATGATTTGAGCTTTGTGACATGGTGCATTATTCTGCTGGAAGTACAGTCAGGTCTAGAAGTATTTGGACAATGAGAAAGTTTATGATTTTGCCTTTATACAACACCAAAATTGATTTGAAATAAATTAATAAATATGTGTTCGAAGTATAGACTTTCAGCTTTATTTTAAGAGGTTTCACAGAAATATAGCATTTACCATTTAGAAATTACAGCCATTTTAAGCAGAGTACCTCCATTTTGCATATTGTGCTGTTTTAATCTTGACCTTCTCTGTTTGGGGGAAACATCTACTTAAATTCTCAGAGAGGTATTCCATGTAATAAAAGTTAAAGTTAGCTATACCATTACAATTCTGAGGTTTGTTGCAGTGTGTCTGCAGACATAAGCATGGTTTAGATTTTTCATAGCTAGTGTTAATACCTTGCTTGTTTCCATAACTGAGGTTTTAGTTGCTCTTAGTTGTCTAATTTGGGATTTGTTTTAAGATTTACCCTAATGGAACGGTAGAAAACATCTTGTGCCCATGTAGACGGTTGCTGAGGTTAGTGTCAGACTGACTCCAGGCGTCTCCTTTAGATTTCCTTTTGGGATTTGCTTCCCCAGTTGGTCATGTATGTCTGTCCTGATTTTCCCATGTGGGTTAACTGTGACCCTTAGCCAATGGCAGATGCATTTCATATTCTTCCTTGAGGCTTCAGCTCAAGTCTCATTACGTGTCAGACCATGGTGCCTATTTTTTATGGTTGAACTGAAAGTGTATGGTTCCCCTGCAATCTTGTTTAAAAATGTCTCAAGACCTTGGAATTATTTGTTCTGACATAGTTATTGACAGAGGAATTCTCCAGTACCCAGCACCAATACATTATGCATAATACTGTAAATTAAGCAAGATAAAATTTAAAAGTGCTCTTCTTGGGTTTCAAGCCCAAACCAAGTCCGGTTTTGAATTTTAATGGGTAATATTTTAAGCATTGTCATGTAATGAAATAATTTTTTATGTAAATTTAATACTCTATAAAGCAGGCCAAAATTAAATTCTTACAGCCTGATGCAGCCAAATCATTCAGCAAGTTAAAAGCAAGACAGAGAATTTCAGGACATAAGTGAGGAAGTGCTGGAGGAGACTGGACTGTTTGAAGACATGAATGCTACAGTTCCTGTGCAGACTTGGCAGTAGTAGTTTCTCTGTACTCCCCTGGCAGGATGATCAGTGAGGTCAGAGTAAAAGGGCATCCATGCATGCCCTTCAAAATTTTCCATGCAGTGTTATCCCAGAGTGCCAGTGGTGATGATGTTGTTGCTGGTTGTGGTGGGGTAGGGGGTTGTGGGGGGATAAGAAGCAGAACATCATTGGCTATTATATTATAAAAAAGAGACTAGTCTAACCATTCAGTAAGCAGAGATTTGAGTGTATGCTTAACATGATGTATATGATGCATTTCGACAGACATTTTGGTTTAGTTATAAGCAACATGATGGGTGATAGTGCTGCTGTCACGGTCGTGCTGCCATGTACTGCTCCCTTTTTTATTCTCTTTGTCTGTTCTTGTCTTGTTTTCTGGTTATCTTGATTCTTTCTACATTGTGTAGTTTCTTCTGTCTCTCTATGATTAGCCTCATGGTGTCGGGCAGGATTCCTCATGCTTTAATTTGTTTTTGAGTGTTTGCACCTGGTTTGGCCCATCTGTTTGTCTTTTTAGGGTTAGGGGCTTCTCCAGTTCTTTGTGAGGTATAGCATCTTTGGAACCATACTGAGCATTTTGGCTGGTGAGTAGTTTATTGGTTTCTTGGTTTCCAAAAATAATAAATAACAATAAACTCTGCAATTGGACCTCCATCTCCCACATTTCTGCGGCTGAATGTTGCATGTGCTAGCTCCACTCACACCTCTTCCAGAGATTTGTGTAGGGATTGTCAGATAAAGAATGAGGGCACTTGGCAAGTGGTGGCCATGAAGCATTACCCAGTGAAGCACATCCTTATTAAGATCCGTAAGCCCAGAACACAGCATCTGCAATATGCTCCACTAAACTGCTTAGCAAATAACAGCACTGTGGCACTTGTTCAAAATGATGCGGGCATCAGTCTAAAAAGCCCCCTCATCTTCCAGTGAAACTGTATGATTTCCTGTTCTAGTAAAATCAGATAGTTTTTTCTGTTAAAGTGATTTTCAGGACATAATGCACCACATGTGTGAACAAAGATTTACTATCAAAGACAAAAATTTACTATAAGTACCACCCAATAAGCACTGGCGTTACTTTGGGTGCTTGTATTGGTGTCACTAGAATTGGTGTCATCCAGTGGAGTAACAGATGTCCAAAGTGCGTTCTGGGGGAAGGAGGGAGGGTGTGTGTAAATGAAATTTCAGTGTGTGTTCAGATGAGTTTCAGAAAATGTGGCTGACACACTAAGGTAAAGCTATAATTATTTTTATTGTGCACCAGATAATTTCACGATGGTTCCTCTCCCTTCTCTCTGACCACCCACAGAATCCCTACCTAAGTCCTACACTGTACCTTTATTTGACAGACTTTTTTTTTCCTTAACAGAATATTGCCTTTTTCCCAAAATAAGTAAGGAATACGTAATAAATAGGTTTGTAACACAACGTGATTGTTTGATTTTATTTTTTATGTATTTTTAAATAACCCATATGGTGTATTATTTAAATTTGACAAAACAGCCTGTAGCTAGCATGGTGGGCTGGCTCAGTGGTTAGTACTGTTGCCTCACACCTCCAGGGATGGGGGCTTAAATCCTGTCTGTGCCCTGTGTGCATGGAATTTGCATGTTCTCCCTGTGCACTGGAGGAGTCTTCTCCCACTTCAAAGACATGTGTTGATTACCATTTCCAAATTGCCTGTACTGTGTGATTAGGTATGAGGCCAGCTGAGTTTTTAAACACACACACACATATACACACACAGTATATAATTGTACTAGGTTTTATAAAGAAACAAATCAGGTAACATCCATGGGCACTAAGCCATAACTGCTAATTTGTTCCGTGCACTGTTTTATATGAGATGTTTAAAATGTTGGTTTTTCTTTAAGAACACACTCTTCTATGACAACATAAGTATCTACATGAACAAACACATTTTAATGAACACAAATTTACTTTTCAGCTTTATCTTAATTTTGTGTGTGCACAAGCACACAATGCCATATTTGGGGTTCTGAAGGTAAAAAATTTTGCTGTCACTAACACAGTCACTAATAATTTAATTGGTTGTTGGTTTGTGGGAACTGAAAGTAATTAGCAACAATTTCTGCTGACACAAATTTTCTCTTAAACACTGCAGTGTTTTGAATCAGGAAAGATAATTTTCCACCAAACTGTGGTGTTAAAAAGGGCAGAGAATTAGTTTACAGTCCTCCTGTTTATCTTCAAACATTTTCAGTTGGATGTAGATGTAGTAACCAGCAATGTCAAAACATCAACATTTATTTCAACTAGCTATCCTGTTTATTAAATTCGGAAATTTGTGCTGAGCTCAACAGACTTAAAGTACACCACTTGTTTTAACAGCATGCTCTGTCCTGGTGTTAAAATTTTACTTTTAAAAAGGACATTACTTCACTCTAACCAGTAATATAGGGCAGTTATAATTAAAGTTTTTCTATTCCGAGTTCATTGTAGCTCTAACTAGTAAGTGGAATGGCACCAAAATTTGTACAACTACTGTTCAACAGTTGGGGTGAAGGATTCTGTGAAAAAAAATGTAATTCTGAAGTCTGCCACTGGCTCTGTATGCTGTATAACAGGAAATAAAGATATAAGCACAAAAAAGGCAAATCTAAAAGGAAATTTAAATATTTTAGTTTGACCTTTGGAAAAACTGAGAAACTGGATTGCCCTAAAATTTGCATTTTAAAATAAAAAAGAGAGTAATTTTGCATAAATCTCTTCTTTCTCAGCAGTGGAGAGCTATAAATATTGCTATGCATTTTTTAATTTACTGTAAAAAAAGGCATATCACGTTATTTATGCATTTATTTCACTTTGTCCCTGTTCTACAGTGCCTTGTTTTCCCCTAGTGACACGTTTGGCACAGCAAGTCTTTCCATTTTGGTGTATAAGCTTTAATATGAAGTCAATCTGAGTGGAACTGCTTTGTGGGTTTATCTACTGGTTTACTCTATATCTAGTAAACTTATATTCAACTAGCTAATAAAGGCACTCATTCATGTCACCAGTTATATATAGAGTACCACCACAGGATCTGTGCTTAGTCCAGTAGTATTCCATCTTTCCATGCTGCCTTTAGAAAGTGTTAGATGAAAATATAATATTAGCTATCATTCCTATGCCGGTGACTTTATGCTTTTCTTTTAACCTAATGATAAAACATCAGTTGACACCTTAGGTAGTTGTTTTAATGAGATTTTATAACTGGATGAAGAATAACTCTCTGTAATGAAACTCTGATAAAACTGAGGTTCTGTTGTTTGGAAGTAATGGTATTGAGAAGACTGTTTTCAATACATTTGTCAGTGCTGCAGGCTTGAACTTTTACTGTATCCATTTGGCTTGTAATATAGGTGATATTTTAGGTTAAAGCCTCTCATTCATCTCTTGTATTGCAATATCAAAGTTGTGTGTTCTACAACTCAGAAACATTGCTACATTGCTTTCTCACAATTAAAGATACTGAGACACTACTGCATGCAATTATATACAGGACATCTGATTATCGAAATGCTTGATTTTCTGGGTATACACTCCTCACATTAAAAAAAATCTACATGTTTAAGATGTAGTTGCTAGAATTGTTACCTGGAATAGTATGACTATATATGTTTTCTATTTTCCTCACTTTGCTGGCTTGCTTTTAAGTATAGGAATGAATTAGGTTGTATTACTAGCATAACAATATACTAAACGTATCTGATTAACACAGCTGATTAAAGTACAATTGTATATACTCTAAATTGTTCACTATGATCCCAAAATTCAAGGCTTCAAGGTTATATTGCACTTAAATAAAAGTGTTGGCACTAGGGCTTCTGGATTATGGGACACTCTGCCTGCCAATGTTTGGGATGCAGAATCAGCCTTAGTATTTAAATCCTGACTGAATGAAGATCCATTTTTGTAGTTTAGCCTCCTCACACCATTTACCCTAGTAGCTCACTGTAATCAGTGCTGCTGGTGCTGTTACACATGCCTGCACCTGTGTGTTCTGTGTCTGCCAGTGCTTTGTACTGACCACTAGTTACTGACTAGTATGGGCACCACCTGTTAAGATGTTGTGTGAGAACCACTGACCCCAGTATAACATGTGGGTATGGCCTTCACGCAAAGACTCCTATCAGGTTTGTCACACCCTGCCTGTCATGCTCCCTCATGTCCACCTTCTTCCCGTCTTTTCCTGCTGATTGTCGCCACGTTAGTGCTCTCTAGCCCTGTCTCATTAGTCCTGTTTAGTGTTCCTTTATATACTCCCTTCTTGTTATAGTTCCTGGCTGGTTTTTGTACTTGTAATGTGTGCTTATCCTTTGTTAAACCAGTACCTTTATTATGGTTTATGCCTTGTGTGACCCTGCCTAGACCCTGTAATAAAGATCCCTTTGTGCCCATTAGGCCTCGCCTCTCTCCTCCTTACCCCAGAACATTACAAGGTTAGAGATATTAACCTAGACCTGGTACATGAATGGACTTTGTATTAATTTCCAGAGTCAAAAAGTGCTGTGACTGATTCTTCCTTGTGTAATGTTAACATTCCCATGGGGCTTGGGCAGCTTGTCAAACCATTTTTTCCCCACATCTCTGGCTTGTTTTGTATACCCATTTCTTTGAAGTGCCTTGGAGCAACTTTGTTGTGAAAGGCACAATATATATTGTACTGAATTGAACTATGGAGAAAATGGATACTTATAACCAAATAAAAACATTATACTCCCATAAACTCTTTTATCCATTTTCTCACTAACCACATTCCATTTATCAAGATGCTTAATATTAATGCCACACTCGGTTCTATATTTGTCCCCAAGACTGACATGGTGTAGCTAACATTTGGCCTCTAGTCAGCAAGTGTTGAACATTTAGCATCTGTTTAGAAGTGAACAAAACATATACATGGAAGATGAATTTAGAAAACACTTGTAGTTGACTGACTTAATGGCTATTAAGGCTCTTTCTTAATTTCCTATTTCCTTCAAATTATCATAGTACATATGTGTATTATTATTTTATTTATTATTATTTTTTGTATGAATCATCTAGGGTGACTTTTCAGCAAAACTGGAAATGGTATGGAACCAATAGAATTTTTCCATTACTAATGTGTTGCATGTTGTCTGTATTTTTCACGAGGACCATTCCGAGGAACAAATCAGGCACTCGTATCAAGCTGTACCTATATGTGTATTTGTTCACATTAACTATGAAATGCAGAGCTTTAGGCCCCCATTTTCCATTTGAAGCCTTTGTGGACATGAATGACTCTACAAGTTCAGATGTCAAGCAAATACATTGGATGAGGTAAAAATCAAAAGAATATTAGTCATACCTGGCACCAGTTATCAATCCATTGAGATGTAAATTCGTTTATGGATTTAAATCCATCTCAAAGCAGTGCATTTCTGTGAGGCATTACTCATCTTATGATTAATTCTGAGTAATATCTTGTCAACTCTTGTCCTTGAGCCTCAGAACTTCTCATGCAGCCCAGTTTAACTTTCTGCCCATGTCTTGCCTTTTCCTTGATGTACTTATCCTGGTGTTATTCTTGTTTTAGATTGACTTCACAGATTAACAGAAATTTTACCTGGTTTATCAAACAAGAGTAATGGATTGTGTTTTTTGCTATGTTGAGAAAATAAATTTTAGAGCTGTTCTCTCTGTTCTTTTATTGTCCCTGAGAGATTCGTTACAGTTTTGTCTTGTGCCTTGTATAACTTGTATAACAATATATGTGATGAATAACTCAAATTTAAAATCTTGTTTCTGTGTTAGAATAGAACTTTATTTCTTTAATCTTATGTCTTGAGGGTTTCTACCTTTTTTCTTTTAATCTTTATTGAAATGTTTTGAAGATTTGATTTCAATATTTTAATATATATAATTTTTTTGGGTCAGAAAAATTGGCAAACGAAGACAGGCTGGAAAAAAAGGCTCAGTGACAGAGCTCAACATGAATAAAAATGGCTATCTGTTTTTTCTATGTCAACCTTTTCTGTTGCTTATTTTGCCAGCCTTTAATCATGTGCTCCAAGGGAAATTCATGGCCAAATCAAGTACATATTGCACTACAGCTGGTGAGACCAAACACTGAGAGTTTTATATATATATAAAGAATAAGAGCTGAATTTGGTAGCTGTTCTGTAAGTAGCTCAGCTATCAGGTCAATATTATAATATTCTTAAAGCACTCTATTGACTACAGAGCACCAAATGTCTGGTTTACAGACAGGATGGGCCATTACAGCTAGGTTAATTTGTTGAATAATGGGTAGCAGGCAGACAACGAGCAAGCTGCTGTGTGTAAGAGCCTGTTCTTTGGCCTGTGCTCTCCTACAAAGGATACTCTGATACACGACCTCAGAACACCAGCTGCAGAGCACCTTTGGCAGGGTGCTGTGTATCGATCAAGAGATGCCAATGGCGGTCAATATCTGCAGACCTAATTAGGTAGGGTTTCCACACGGTCAGCGACCTAATTGCTTCGCCTTTCAAGAAGCCTTAATGTAGTTAACCCCCGCCCCCCCCACACACACACACCAAATCTGCCACTATTCTTGCTTTCTTTAACAGCTTGATCAAAGGCTTCTCTTTTGCCTCATCAGAGCATTTGAACCCCAAAAGGCCTTTGTGCTACACCATGCCTGTGATTTCTTCTGTATTTTTAACTCACAAGGACACCAGACAACCTTTGTGAGGTTTTTATAAATAACATTCGCAGGCATGTGTTCCATCGCCATTGCCAGTTAAGTGTTAACGTGAAGCTTCAGCTCATGAATCAATTAGGAGCCCCAGGACCTGCAGGAGTTGGATTATAGTCACTGTGCCCTGTGTGCTTACATCCATTATTTACCTTACCAGATTTTATTTTCCTTGCTGTCTTCAACTGTGAGTGATGGCCTTCTGTAAATGTCCTGCTAGATCCTGTTAAAGTTTTATCAGGCACAGTTAAATATGAAATTTTAATATAAAGGAACCCATTAGAACACATTAGATGAAGGTTATACATTCAAGATTTTAACGTAATGTTTTTAAGAGTTATAAAACTCTATAACGTATTTTTAATTTATTCATGCATGTATTAGAATTACCAAATGCATAAACGAAAGCTTTGATTGATTTTGTCTTTTGAACAATCCATAAAGGATGAGGAATTATGAAATATATAACTGTGCGCAGTATTTTTGTGCGTTGTGGAAGATCATGGCAGCTTTCAGAAATACGGCGTATGTCAACATTTTGTACGTGTGAGGTTGGATAGAGGATGTACACATTACAGGCATAACATAAAACGGAGAGAAAAGGGGCTGTAAGGAGGACAGCAGACAATTGCTGGGATAAATGTATGAGGCACGACTGGCTGGATGGCAGGATGCAGCATGCAGAGCGCTGGGTGAGATAGACAGTGTGGTAGGTGGAGCCGTGATGGTGAGAAACGAGCTGTTTTCTTCCTCGTCCCATGAGCGACTACTCCAGGTCCTGCTCATGTAATGGGCCGTGGTAAAGACCACCCCTGCATGTCTTGCATGTGGTTGCCCAGGTGGTTTCCTGTGTGGTTGCCCTTGTGGTTGCCTGTGTGGTTGCCCGTGTGGTTGCCCAGGTGGTTTCCTGTGTGGTTGCCCAGGTGGTGTCCTGTGTGGTTGCCCTTGTGGTTGCCCAGGTGGTTTCCTGTGTGGTTGCCCTTGTGGTTGCCCGTGTGGTTGCCCGTGTGGTTGCCCAGGTGGTTCCCTGTGTGGTTGCCCTTGTGGTTGCCCAGGTGGTTTCCTGTGTGGTTGCCCGTGTGGTTGCCCAGGTGGTTTCCTGTGTGGTTGCCCTTGTGGTTGCCCAGGTGGTTGCCCGTGTGGTTGCCCAGGTGGTTTCCTGTGTGGTTGCCCTTGTGGTTGCCCAGGTGGTATGGTGAGCCCTTTGTAGGACTGAATAGAGAGTGATTTATGCACTTTCTAATGAAACCACATTGTTCGATAAAGCAGTTTGTGAATTTTAGTACGACTGAAATTTTTAAAATAAAATCTTTGCAGAATTTCTGATATTGCAGAATGTAATAATATCTGTGATGTACTCTCTATTCTTCCCATTTAAATTAAGTTTGCACTCATCCACTTTTCACTGTTTTTCAGTCTGCTTGTTCTACTACACCTTTTTTTTAAATTTGTTACCCATACATTTAACCAGTTTATTACCTCCCAAACACATTTTGTGCTCCACTGTGATAATCAGTCTTCTCAAATTGATACTGTTTCTCATGTTTATATATCGGCTTTCTGTCCTTTGTTGTTCCACATTGCTTATTCTGTCCAGTTTTTAAAATATTTTCTTATCTTGTACATTATGAAATGCTGTAAAAAAGTAACACAAAAGCACTCCCAGTCAGGTGCAATGTGTTTCACTGTAGCCTACATGACACTGTAAACACATTAGGATGCTGCTGACATGAGTAAGCAGCAAGGCAATTATGGGGATGCCAATATTATGATATTACTTGTAAGCTACACTTTGTGGGCAGATTTATTGTGCTTTGTGCTGGGGAAAAGAATGAACATTAGTTTTGCAGGTCATTGGTCAGAAATGCTGATACAACTGAATTAGTTTCTTTTATTTTCATGTGCTCTGCAAAATTGTACATAAATGCGTAGAGAAATACAAGTGTCTTAGAGATATCAATGTTGACCCCCTGGGTTTGAATTGCTGTGACACCTTTGCTTTGGCCCTCTTCTGCCCCATGCCTTCCAATCTGGACTCATTCCCTCTCGCATTGAGAACATGGAATCTTATATCTCTGTTGAACAAAGGTGTACCGTGCATGGTCCTGTCCCCTCTATTCTATGTTATTTCTAGCTTCTCTATACTTTCTAGTCACGTTGACTCTCTGTGCTCTCCTCGTTCTTGCTTGCACCTTCAATAGTCTTAGTGATTACACCAGGTGTTGGGCTCCTTGGACTCCTATATCTACTCCCCTGTTTCCTTCCTTCCCTGCCGGTTGTTAGGTGTAGATTTAGGTGGTGTTATGGTGTCTGTGTTCTGCTTATTCTCATGTTCCCTGGTCTCCCCTTGTTGTTATATTGAGTAGCCCAGTCGTTCTCTGTTATTCTGAGTTCCGTTTCCTACCTTCCTCGCTCTGGTCCTATATTGTATCATCCCATGTGAGTTACCCCTGTGTTACCTCAGTGCACTTCAATAAACCCGTTGCACTTAGACATTGCCTCTTGCGTGTTTTGGGTTTCGGTAAGCCGAAATGGTACAGAAGGCACGATGGAGGCGAACCTATTCATATTCCCCTTTTCTGCGAAGTCAAGTAGGAGGCGTATTGTTGACGGGGGACAAAAAAACACATTAAAAATGGGGAGAGCTGAGCTGAACAGCTGAATGTTTTGCCCTTTTTTGCTGTGGCACAGGACTGAGAAAAGCTTGCCAGCCAAAGGGTGTTTTGGTATGAAGATGTTCTGAGGGAGCCCAGCAGAGGCAGGACACCCTGTTTTATCTTGGCAGGGAGAAGCTGGGGTTTTTAACACAGCTGCTGTAATACTGTACAGACTATATTAACGAAACTCTAAACCTTAACAAACGCCAGACACATACCAGACCACAGGAAAAAATAGTCCTGTTCACTGCACAAGTATCATTAATTATGTTTTTAATTTTTTTTTTTTATTTTTTTCTGCTTTGTAGAATTTTGTTTCAGTTAGCTTTTTGTTTTAACCTTTAGCATGTCCAAACTGACTATTTAACAAATAGCAGATCCAAACCTGTTGATGTTGGTGAAAATAAGAAAAATTACAAATCCTTGTTAAAAAGAGACCAGGGTTGCCATGGTGATGTTTTTGTTAGGTGTTCCTTTTAACCACTTTTAACAACATGACTTCCCAAATAAATTAATTAAATGGTGTTCTACATAAATCAACTGTAATAGGTAGCTTCTTTTTATGTTTTACTTGTCCTATATTACATAGTACGAGAAGTATGAAGTGTCATGTTTTATATTTTCTGGTGATAATGGGCTTTTCTTTCCCCAGCACTGTAATATATTTCACGTTTGTTCACTGGAAAGAACATCCAAACAAGCAGGGGCGCAGTAACAAAATGGATCACTCTTACTACTAACCAAGGCCTTGAACCATGTCAGTTTGACACCTTAACTAATTGTCTTGGGAAGACTTCTCTACACAGAAGCTCTGTGCTGATGCTACACTTTAGCCAGGGATAGAGAGAGAGCCCTTTTCCTCTTATGAAACTAGCATTCCAACTCAAGGTGATTCATACAGCCTTTAACAATTTCAATGAACATGAATTTCAATTAACTATACAAGATGCTCATTAAAAGCTGTTGAAGACGTTCTTCACCATACAAGATAATGTAACAACGGTTCAAGCAATCCTCTTTTCCAATTCTCATTCAGTAATATTTTCTATGAACCGCATCTATAAAAACCATCATAAATGTAGCTATAAAAACTGGAATGCATATATAACACATTTTAAAATATTACATGAAATATTACAAGGGCTGCACATTACATTCATAACCAAAAAATAAAGTTGCATTAAAAAACTTTTGTCATTACAACGAGTCATTATAAACCCAGTGCAATGGTCTTTCACTAATCTATGCTGTCTGATTTAAAACAATGCTCTCTGATTCGCCCTCCTTTTTAAGGTCATTCCAGAATCACCTGATATACCATACATTTTAAATTAAAGATGAATAACTAGCCGATGCAAATATTGCTGTTACAGCTTTAATGAGATTAGTATCACCCTTGACAAATTAGGTGCTTTGAGGCTTTGAAGCCTTTGGTAGATAAAGACCTGCACTAACCTGCAGGATGCTGGTTCAAATCTCAGGAGGGCTTCTTTTTTGTTTGCCCTAATCAAGGCTCTTAACCTCATTTGCTCCACTGAAATCCCCATACATAAGAAAAAGTTGTAATTAACTTTGGATTTAAGTGCCAACTAAGCAAACTAATGTAATCCTATAAAATAAACAAAGTGATGCTTGCTTGTTCTAATGCTGATGCTGCAAATCTATGCCACATGATATCACTGACAGCTGTCATGTCCTACGTTCGCCGCACAATGTCACAATGTACATGTCCCAAAATCATCCTACAAAAATCAGTTATCAAAATTACACATTGAAACTGTCAACATATATTCACATGCTTAATTGTAATAGGTGATAGCAAAACAGATGTCCTTGTTTGTTGCAGTCATGGCTTGGACATTTTTTGTCCTTGTTATTAATTTTTCTTTTAATTTTATTTGATCAACTATAAATAAGCTTTACAATGTATGCAGCATTTTGATGAAATACTGGACATATTGGAAATTCAGTAAATATAGTTAATATTGTTAATTTCTTATGAGCTTTTTTGTGGGGACAGTAACTACTTTTGACCATTCAAGAGTACAATACCTTGAAATTAGATTCTGTTTAAGTTCTGTTTTCTGTACTTTTCTACTTACTGTTTTTCTTTCTTTTTGTCTGCATACTGGGTTTAGACTTTTGGCGGTTCTCAGTGTGCTTTACACACTAGAAGGCCTCTATGTCTATAAGCTACAGAAAATGCAGTTACTTATCTGAACATGACAAACTAGCGAGATTGCCATTGCTTTCCTGTTGCACTTTTTGTTCAGCTAACACAAGGACAGTCATTGTGAATACAAACACGCAAGAGTGCAATGTCTGGCATAGAAAGACTGACACCAATTTCATCTGCAAGGCCCCTGGCAGGAACTAAATGTTAGGCCAGAGTGGAATACGAGCTCTTCTGAACAACGAAGACTCAGCAACATTTGCCTTTTGAGAAGTATCTTATTTTTGCTTCTGAGCCAGGTGATCAATATATTTTTATATATTTCAGTTTGGAATGAAAGTAACACTGGGCTTGGAGGGCGGAGAGGGGGGCACCAGACTAGTGGCTATAGGCACTGAATGATAGATCTGTAAAGAAGCTCCTTTGGGCTTTTGTTTGAACCAGGGGCACCAGAATTTGAACCATGCATGTGCAGTTTTTGTGTTTCTTAGCAACTTGCACAGCTCAAAATGACTGCGAGGTTTTCCATAGCTAATATTAATAGGTGATGCTCAAAAAAATAATAATAAAAAAACACTCCAGCACCTACTCAAGTGGTTGTGCATTAAAATATTTTTATATAATGGATAGAAGAAACAAAACTGAATAACAGTTTTCAAAAAAAAGAACAAAGGGTCTCAATGTGCAGCCTTTAAAGATGAGTAAATGGTACAAGCTTCTGTGTTAATGGTCAGCGATGGGCCATTGCTTTGTCTTGGCTTTAATCTGGTGCATCATTGAAGGTTGTTTTTACTAATGCAATGCATGCATAACGGTCATGCTGTTCCCATTAAGCCGATCATTCAGAAAAAAATTAAAATTAAAAAAAAGGTTCGACCCACAGGAGGATTGAGATTATTGAAACCATTATAAATGCATAACAGTTAACCTTTTTAGTGGTCACGACATCCTGAGCACAGTGACACCACAGAGCAGTTGGGGTGGCGGTCGTTAAATGTAGGCAGGGCAGACATGAACGCCCCTCTATGGCTTAAAGCAGCCATGTAACCGATATTCACTTAATCCTGCTTCCAATTTTAGCAAGTTAGAGATGCAAATTTCTGTGGTGCGCCTTGTGACACTGCTTCTCCTGTTTCTGCAAATTGATGTCTGCCACAGAGAAGTATATCCACATTAATCTGCTTAATCCAAATGTAATTGCAGCCTCCTTATTTTACCCTTTCTGTGCTGTAAGTACTGACATTGTTGCTGTTTAATGCTAAAGAGAGCATTAAATGCACTTTTTGTTGAAGTGGTGTTCCGCCTCTCTTTGGGTAATTGTACATTATTTCCTTCAGTTTCTTTTCTGTTGTGAACATACACTGATCAGCTGTAACATTATGACCATTGACATAATGGTCATAATATTAAACCTAATGCCTACCTGGGCACCATCTGAGCAGGATGCCTTGTTAGAGCTGCTGACTCCTAGTGTACCCCCTTGGATGAAGCTTCCCCCAAGGGACACCACAAGCCTATTGAGAGTTACTTCAACACCTGGAGCAAAGGAGGACTATATAGTGCTATTTACATTAAAAGTTTCTATAAGTACCTGTTTATTCTGTAATGTTAGCATGCCCAGGAGGGGCTGGGCAGCAGTCAACCTTGGCCTGTTTTTGGTTCTTCTGCACCACTGTTGTCTTGCTTCATTTGTATTTATTCCTATGGCTGTTTTTCTGTAACATCTGCAATTTCTTCTGTAAAGCACTTTGAGGCACATTGTTGTAAAAGGCGCTATATAAAAATAAACTGAAATTGAAATAATGAACTTTGTCACACTACAAAAATTATTCAAGAACAGTATGAGGAACACAAGGGAATTTGAGGTGTTGACTTGGCCTCCAAATTCTCCAGATGTCAATCCAGTCAAGCATTTGTGGGATGTTCTGGAAAAACATGCATGATCCATGGAAGCATCACCTCACAATTTACAGGACTTAAAGGATCTGCTACTGATAGTTTGGTGACAGATACCACAGCATACCTTCAGCAGTCTAGTGGGTCCAATCCTCAATGGGTCAGGACTGATTTGGTGACAAAAGGGGGGAGCTACTCAACTTTAGGCGGGTGGTCATAATATCATGTCTAATCAGTCTATAACGGACAATATTAAAAGCACAAACAAATTACATGTCCAGGACTCAACTGTACCTCATGCTCTGTATGCATGTGTTGTGAAGCAGAAAAGGTTTGAGATAAATTAGACTTTTAAAACTTTTTTTTTTGCTGATGCTGTCAAACGTAAAGCCAAGTGTTGGCCTACAAGTTAACTTTTTGTGGAAAGGGTAGACATTTGTTTTTTGTATGTACGAGTAATTGTGTTTAAGAAGGAAGGTGCTGGCACAATCGATACCAGGTCACCATGTGATGGATGGCACCATGTTAACTAATTCCAGCTTCAAGCCAATTATTCCATGACACAGTGCTACAAACCAAAGACAGGAGCCGCCTACCCAGAGCCCATCTGCTTCCATGCGTTTCATTTCACCTCACAGTTCCACATCAATCTGTTTGATTTGTTCAAGTCCTTTTGTGGTGTCACATTTCAGTGTTCAAACCTTTGTCTCTATGTGCATATTGCTCAAGAATGTATTTAGAATAAAACTCTACGATACGTGTACTGACATGAGTTGAGCTAGACTCCCAGTACTTACTCAGTTTGTGTTAATAAGGAATTGAATCCCCTTTGTTGTTCAGTCTAGCTTGTATGAGGACAATATTAATGATTATCTTACAAGCTGTTCACTCAGAACACTTTCCATGTCTGTATTTTGATTGCATATTTATAAACTAATATAAGCTATTCCAATGGTGCTGATTATTACAAAACAGAGAATTCCACAGCCTTTCCATACAATGCAAGGTGCATAAGTTTATTTATTTATAATTTTTTTAAACAAACCACTGGTCTCAGTGTTTCTCAGATTTGTGGTTTAAAATTCATCGCTTTCAAAATGACAAAGTTTTGGGGCTGAAAGTTTGCAGTATGGGTGAGAAGGAATAAGAAACTTCAATAATAACACAAGAGCACACAGCTTGAGGACATGATCCTCTTCTGGGGTAGGTTTAGGAAAAGGGTGGAGATGATTTAGGGGTACCGCAAGCCAAACCCGGAAAGACAAGATGGTTCCACCTCCCTGCACACTGATGCTCCAGCAAGCTCATTAGAAGTTAATTAATCATGCCTATTGATTTGTTGTCACCCTGCCTGGCTGGCCTGGGCACTTTCCATGTGAACCTAGGAAAGGATATATTCCCTTCTTGCAGGCTGATTGGTATTTCCATACTGCCCATATCGTGTGTGTGTGTGTGTGTGCGTGTGTGATTGTGCATACATGTGTATATGTGTGTGTGTGCGCGTATGTGATTGTGTGTGTGTATGCATACGTGTGTATATGTGTGCGTACGTATGTGTGCATGCATGTGTATATGTGTGTATGTGTGCATATGTGATTGTGTGTGTATGTGTGTATGTGCATGTGATTGTGTGTGTATGCATACGTGTGTGTGTGTGTGTACGTGTGTGGGTGTGAGTGTACGTGTGTGTGTATGCATACATGTGTATATGTGTGTGCGTGTATGTGTGTGCATACGTGTATGTGATTGTGTGCGTATGTGTGTGTCTATGTGTGTGTGTGCGTGCATACGTGTGTGTGTGCATGTGATTGTGTGTGTGTGTGTGAGTGTGTAATTGTGCCCTGCGATGAGTTGGCACCCCTATTTTGGGTGTCCCCTGCTCTAATGTTCCCTGGGATAGGCTTCAGGCCCCCCATAACCCTACAGAGCACAAGTGATTTGGAACATGAATAAATGATTCATCACCTTCTCAGTCTTTTATCAAGTTTGTATGTAGGGCTGCTAAAGTGTTTGGGGGGGAGACCCTATTGGAGGACAAGAGAGATGCAATGGTTTATAAACTTATAAACTTGTTCAGTTTGTAAAAAAAACTGTGAGATGGCAATTCAATTTTATTTTGACCAAGAGAGATTGACGGGAATTGAGAAAGAAGGGAGTAATTTCTTTAGATTAGATTAGATTAGATTGAATTTTATTGATCCCACAGTGGGGAAATTTGAACATCAGAATAAAAATAATAATAATAATAATAAAAAAGGTTAATAGAATCAAATTCTGCTAGTGGACATGGTTGGGTAAAATCATCGTCATGCTGGGAGTGAATGTGTGAAGGTGAGCACTTTACGAGCAGAGTCGAAGAGAACCGGATTGGGACTGGCTTTATGAGCGTGGCAAGGAAGTGCGCAGGCTTCAACCAGAGGTCTCTGCATCGCAGGTAGGCGCTTTGTGGATGGACACGTGCGTAGCGGCACAGTAGACCGTAACGATCTGGATGTGCGTCAGTTTACCAAAGAACTCTAACGCGCGCTAACGAAACGTATCAAGGGCACAATTAAAACGACCAGCGAATATCTTGTGTGAAGTGGGGTACGGTACAGCTACACAGCTGTTTTCGGGGTTACATTGTTTTGAGAGTTTCCTCTGATAGCACACTTAACGGACTATTAAGTAAATGTCCGTTTTAATTTTCTTATCCTTATTTGAGTCACTGAATGCTGTGTGTATATTTTGGGTTGGTTGACTATCCGACTATGCATTAAGGTAAACCGTTTAAGCTAAATAATAATAAAATTTAAAAAATAGAGGAATACAACGGAAGGGAGGGACATACTGCATGGGAGTGCTGTGTCTTACATTACTACACGTACCCTACCAAAATAAATAAGAAATAAACTATATAGCCGCTGACCCTCCACCCACGCTCTTCCCACACGGCCAGCATAGCCAGTAGTGTAGAAGGTTGATACTTAGTGTGAACTTGAACTTCTAATAAGGTGGGGGAGTAGTAATTAAGTTGTAATTGTAGTAATTAAGGACACGGAGTATGGCAGTTAACTACCCAAATCCATGTGCTGAACAAATTATACCAATGTCCTGAACTATCAAAATGTATGTCATTTGAAACCAAAGTTCCTGTCCTTAGTAATCAAAATCCACATACTGGTCTTAACTCTGGTGGCTGAACACAGAGCTGTAACCTTAAGCCTTTGGAGCATTTGTCTTGTAGCACTCTAAGGCAAGATAGTTAATCTAAACTGGACTGCTCCAATTAAATTATCCATATGTAGAAATTAATAAAATTGTATGTCATTTCAAAGAAATATTTGTTCAAGGCGATTAAGTATAAATAAATTAAAATGCACACGTGAATGAACGAAGAATGCAAAGGTAAAGCATACATCTACAGTAATACTTAATGATCTGGTTGTTGCCCACACAATGAAGTCAATGTTTTGCTGCAGCTTATGGTATGGTATTACAGTGTAGTCATACCTGTTTGCTGAAGACATTTTGTGTGTGTGTGCGTGTGTGTATGCATGTCTGTGTGCGTTCGTGTGTGTGTGTGTGTGTGTGCGTGTGTGTATGCATGTCTGTGTGCGTTCGTGTGTGTGTGTATGTGTGTGTTCATGTCTGTGTGCATTTGTGCATGTATGTGTGTGTGTGTGTGTGTGTGCACGCGTGTACAGTTACTTGTCCCCCTTTTGAATAAGGAAGCTGTCAGAGCAGAAGCATTGTTGTTACCGTGGCAGCCAGAGACTACCTCCCAGGAGCCTTCTTTGATGCAAGTGAAAGAGGCGAGTTTAAAAATTCATGGCATGTGGTCAGACAACATTCAAATCAGATAAAATGTAAAACAATATACTAACTTCCACACTAGCTCTGCATCATTTTGTTTTTCTGCTAATTGTTTTTTTTTTTTTTTTTTTTTGCTTTTTTCTTGGTAAATATATACTGTTAATCCTCAGGCCAATTAGGAATTTTAAAAAAATTTCTTATGTTTGTTGTGACTTTTTTCTTTCAAAACCAATTATTAACATTTCATAAATGGTCAGTTTGAAGGCAAAAACCACACACTCGTGCAAATTTGGTATATTGTCATTTACTGATTTAATGTATTCATTTATTCAATACATTTAAAATATATTTTCAATTATTATGTCTTTTGGATGCCAAATAGTTGATGCAGCTGTTAATGGTTGCCTGGAGACCTGGAGAAGAGCAGAAAGTGGTTATCACTCAGACAGAAAGCACAAAACGTCCCAGAAACCGTTTTCACAGTCCATTCAGTTTACGGCCTTGCAAAGAGAAAACAGTGCTTTCTGCTGACTTTAAGTTGGAACATGAAAAAGATGTCCATAGCCAGAAATCTATTCTTCCATGACCTGGTCCCCTGTATGCCACTCATAATACAAATGTTTAGGCAATCCCCCCAACACATATAGGCACAATATTGAATAATGATTTCTATTTCACTCACAATGGGAACAGCCAATGGGAGAAAATCAAGTCTTTTTATGTGCAAGTAGTTAAACTATGCTGCTGAAGGATATTAGATAATCTTCGGTTTATGCCATCGTCATTTTGTGTGTCTTTTTGTGTGTGTGTGTGTGTGTGTGTGTGTGTGTGTGTGTGTAATTTTTATTTTTGCATGAAAGTCCAACATGAATTGCCTGTTCAGTTTACATTATTAAAAATTAAGAACATGTTACTTTTTCATTGTTGTGGCATACAGTGCATTCAGAAAGTATTCACTTTTTTCAATTTTATGTTGCAGCCTAATACTACAATCATTCAATTTCATTTTTTCTCACTAATCTACACTCCGTACCCCATATTGACAAAGAATTTTAGAAGTGTCTGTAAATTTATTAAAACGAAAAAACTGAAATATCATATTGGCACAAATATTCAGACCCTTTGCAACATCACTTGAAATTTTGCTCAGGTGTCTCCCATTTCTTTTGATCATGAGCTGTTTCTACACCTTGACTGGAGTCCACCTGTGGTGAAATAAATTGATTGGACATGATTTGGAAAGGCACACACCTCTCTATAGGCCTCACAGCTGACAATACATACTGTATTAGAGCAAAAACCATGAAGTCAAAGGAACTGCCTGCAGAGCTCAGAGACAGGGTTATTGCAAGGCACAGATCTTAGGAAAGCTACAAAAAAGTTTCTGCTGCACTGAAACATCCCAAGAGCACAGTGGCCTCCATAATTCAAATGGAAGAAGATTGGCACAACCAGGACTCTTCCAAGAGCTGATCACCTGGCCAAACTGAGCAATCGGGGGAGAAAAGCCTTAGTAAGAGAGGTCACCAAGAACCTGATGGTCACTCTGACTGAGCTCTAGAGATCCTGTGTAGTCAAAGTCAAAGTGGTTTTTATTGTCATTTCAGCCATATACAGTGAGTACAGTACACAGTGAAACTAAATAACGTTCTTGTAAGATCATGGTGCTACATATAACAACATATAGCTGCACAAGATACACATATCTAAAGTTAACTAAAAAGAGGCCCTAACTACATAAAATGCACGAGTGTAAAGGATATGCAAACCATGCAAATAAATGCCACAAGAAACGTACAAGACAGACAGTGCACCGACTCATATGAATTTTAAGGTGCAGTGATGTGTTACAGCACACTGATGCAGCATACTGACACAGGGTACTGACACAGAGTATTGACACAGCACACTGATGTAGCATACTGATACTTAAGGTGGAAACAAGATGGGCTACTTGGCAGCCATAATACAGATATAAGTTAGTGTGTGTGTGTGTGTGTCAGTTCAGTCCTTCAGTGTTGAGAAACCTGATGGCTTGTGGGAAGAAACTATTCCGTAGTCTTGTTGTGTGGGACCGAATGCTTCGGTACCTTTTTCCTGATGGCAGGAGTGTAAAGAGTGTGTGAGACGGCTGTGTGTGATCATCCACAATGCTGGTGGCTTTGCGGATGCAGCGGGTAGTGTAAATGACTGTGATGGAGAGAAGAGAGACACCTATGATCTTCTCAGCTGTCCTCACTATCCTCTGTAGGGTCTTGCAGTCTGTGAGTCTTGAAGCATGTCGGAATGATGGCGCTGCTCAGAGAGATGTTGAAGATGTCTGTCAGCACATCTGCTAGCTGGTCTGCACATCCTCTGAGAACTCTGCCAGGAATGTTGTCTGGTCCTGCAGCCTTTCGTGGGTTGACTCTGCACAGAGTTGTCCTCACATCAGCTGTGGTGAGACTCAGTACCTGGTCGCTGGGAGAAGGGGTGGTCTTCCTCGCCACCGTGTCGTTCTGTGCCTCGAACCTTGCATAGAAGTTGTTCAGCACATCTGGGAGGGAGGCATCACTGTGACAGGCAAGAGAGGTTATCCTGTAGCTGGTGATGGCCTAGATGCCCTGCCACATGTGCAGTGTGTCACCACTGTTCTGGAAGTGGCCGTGGATTCTCTGGGTGTGTGCACGCTTCGCCTCTCTGTTGCCCCGGGACAGTTTGGCTCTTGCTAATCTCAGGGCCTGATGATCACCTCTTGGGTTCTCTTGAGTCTTGGGTTCTCAGCAGCGCTCGTACTTCTGCAGTCATCCACAGCTTCTGATTGGAGCGTGTGGTGATGGTCTTGGAGACAGTAACATCATCAATACACTTGTGCGTGTACAGTTACTTGTCCCCCTTTTAAATGTTGATGATGTAGCTGGTCACTGATGATGCATACTCCTCCAAGTTGGTGTAGTTGCCATATGTTGCAGCTTCCCTGAAAATGTTCCAGTCAGTGACCTCAAAACAGTTCTGAAGAGTAGGAATGCCTTCTGATGGCTAGGTTTTAACTTCTCTTAGAACCGGTTTGGAGCGCCTGACGATCGGTTTGTATGCTGGAATTAGCATAACAGAGATGTGGTCTGAGTATCCGAGGTGGGGGCGGGGCTCTGTGCGGTATGCGTTGGGAATGTTCGTGTAAACAAGGTCCAGCACGTTGTCCCCCACATCGCAAAGTTCACATAGTATTGGAATTTTGGGAAAACTGACTTGAGATTTGCATGGTTGAAATCTCCAAAATTACTAAAACAGACGAAAACAGAGTTCTTACACCATTCAGTGTTTATGTAAACACACAGTCCTCCTCTGAGCGATTTGCCGCTGAGTCCAGCCCGTCCAGCTGAATGGCGCTTTCTGGAACTCTATCGTTGAACCATGGCTTGGTGAAAATAAAAACACAGCAGTCTCTAGTTTCATGCTGAGTAGTCCTCTGCAGTTGGATGTAGTCCAGTTTATTGCCCAGGGAGCGAATGTTTGATAGGTGAATGGATGGTAGTGCTGGGCGGGTCAGGTTAGCCTTTAGCTTCACACGGACCCCAGCTCGCTTGCCGCGCTTCTGCTTCCTTGCACACCGCTTCCAACATCCCCTCCCCCGGCCATCAGGCGACACCAAGGGCTAGAGGTTTGATTCTTGCAGTAATCCAAGGTCGCGTAGCCTCTCGAGCAGACAAACATCATTGAAAGTGGGTTTTGTGGAGATCCTGTATTTTAAAAGTGTCCGGTGGTTATATACACGGACACTGGTTGAACCAATGTCCATGTGAAGTTAAGATTTGAACTGAAAGTCAGGCTAAAGACACTAAATTGCACTGTTTTGTTCCCAGAGTGACCGCTGTGTGACGCAACCGCACCACCATCTTGAAAACCTGTGTAGACAAAGATCCAGAAGGACAACCATCACTGCAGCCCTCCACCAATCTGGGCTTTATGGCAGAGTAGCTAGACGGAAGCCTCTCCTTAGTGCAAGAGTTTGCAAAAAAGCACCTGAAGGACTCTCAGACTGTAAGGAACAAGATTCTTTGGTTTGAAACCAAGATTGAACTGTTTGGCCTCAATTCTAAATGTTATGTCTGAAGGAAACCAGGCACTGCTCATGATTCCCCCAGTACCATCCAAACAGTGAAGCGTGGTGGTGGCAGCATCGTGCTGTTTGGGGGTGTTTTTCAGCAGCAGGGACTGGGAGACTGGTCAGGGTTGAGGGAAAGCTGAATGGAGCAAAGTACAAAGATATCCTCAATGTGATATGATATCAATGATATGATATGATATGATATCAATGATGTCCTCCACAGTGCTCAGGACCTCAGACTGGGCCAAAGGTTCACCTTCCAACATGATAACAATACTAAGCACACAGCCAAGACAACACAAGTGTGGCTTAGGGACAACTCTGTGAATGTCTCAGAGCGGCCCAGCCAGAGCCCTGACTTGAACCCTATTGAACAACTCTGGAGAGACCTGAAAATGGCTCCACCGACAGTCCCTATCCAACCTGACTCACCTTAAAAGAATTTGTAAAGAAGAATGGCAGAATTTCCCAATCCAGGTGTTCAAAGCGAGGCTGTAATTGCTGTCAAAGGTGCTTCAACAAAGTAAAGGGTCTGAATACGGAAGTACATGTGATATTTCAGTTTTTTCTGTTTAATAAATTTACAGAATTTCTAAAATTCAGTGTTTACTTTGTCATTATGGGGTACTGAGTATAGATTAATGAGAATATGAATATGAATGTGAACAATTGTAGTATCAGGCTGCAACATAAAACAGAAAAAAGTGAAATGAATTTTTTCCAAATGCACAATATAAGACCTGGATATGGCAGAGTTATGAAAAGTGTGAAATGTGCTTTCTTTTTTCCAAGAGTTCAACCTAAAGAACACATTTAAATGTACTTTATCTTTACACATATTCCCAGTTCAGAAGTGGTTGCCTACTTAGTCCTGCTCTCAAGTAACCGTATCTCCACAGACAAGATGAATCTAATTTGGGTAATTTTCCAGCTGGTGTAATTGCTCGTCAGAATTTGTTCATTATCATGATTTTTTTTCAGCTTTGAAAGTTTTTGGCTTCCTTTGCCTAACTAAATCCAGCTTCCTGAAGGAATGGCAAAAAAATCTCAGTTGCTATTTTGTATATAACTAATAAAACTTAGTTACAAAAAACAATAATATTACAGCATTCTTATGTGTGTTTACGGTGCTGATTATAAATACTGCACACAACTAGTATAACTATCACAGTCCCTGCCATGTAGTGCACAGAGTTATGGAGGAGAAAGATCTATTTCAATTGAGGATATTTTTTAGTGTAATTGTACTATTATTATGATGTTAATAGGAATGCTTCCATTAAGCATAGTTATC
>JABJVR010048563.1:0-24152 GCA_025773905.1 Chitala chitala
CACTCACACCCTCTCACACACACACACTCACACACACACTTAAAACCTGTGTCACACACACACACACACACTGACAACCTGTCACACACACAGACACACACACACACGTACAACCTGTCACACACACAGACACACACACACACGTACAACCTGTCACACACACACACACACACACACACACACACACATACAACCTGTCACACACACACACACACGTACAACCTGTCACACACACACACACACACACGTACAACCTGTCACACACACACACACACGTACAACCTGTCTCACACATTTTTTTTTTCATCTCTGAAAGGCATAAATTGTAAATAAGTTTAAGAAAGTTTTCTGTTAGTTACATCAATTCAGGTGTCACAGGAAATGTGTAAGTGTAAATGATAACTATTTATCAAATTTTGTTGGTGTATAAACTGCATGTTTTCCAAAAAGAAACTTTGACAACACAAATAAATTAACATTGAATTTTTGGAAATGCTGCATAGTTTTGAACTACAGTCATCAAAAAATGAGCACGCAGATTTGTGCTGCCTTGTGCTGACATTGATTTACAGTTACAGCATGAAGAGATCCTGGTCTCTATACAATATGACAATATGAAAGATTTCGTGTGAAAGGTGCAAGTGATGGTTTTTGTAAGATAACCGAGAGTGTTTGTACCTGTTACTAGTGTGGAGGATCTCTCGCACCTGGTGACCATCATTGCTTCAAGCTGCTACACTTGTGTTTTGTGGTGTTCCTTGTGCAGACAGAAGTGGGGGGAGGGTAAGTGCTGTACTTGCCTGCCGGAAAAAGACAAATGAATTTTTTTTTCTACAGCAGTAGGGCCATCATTTCAGTCCAACCACAAGATTTTGCATGGGTCACAAATACGATAATCTTCTGAAGTAGTCGATTTCTGCCAGGAAAACAACCGGTAGAGCTGAACCTCATCTCAGTATAGTGGTTAGTGGTCCACTTTCAACGCACATCATTAAATAAAGACATTGTTAAAGTTGCAGAAGCATTTTACTCAGTGACAGAGACGACCCTTTGTGTGACTGCTTGGGTGGCCCATGTTTTTTTTCATGTTTAAATTTAACAGCGCCACAGAGGAGACCTGCAGTCCCTCGATTTGTGAGTGTGTGTGTGTGTATAGTGGTGTGTGAACTCATGCAGTAGAAATCCCTCAATAGTTAAAACAAGAGTCCGAAAAGTCCCCAGATAAGGACTGACCTGTTTTGTCTCGGGTGATAACTAAACGGGCTGAGAGGTCATGGGTGTGAATGTCGGTAGGGTCAGCAGCCCCACAGTAAGCGCCGTTTGGCATCTCCCTTGTACAGACAGGCTTTTTGTCAGTTTTCTATACGTGCTTTAATCTTCCTCCTGGAGTACAAAAAGTAGCGTAGGGAAAGTCGTATCTCATAAAAATCATAAAGGTTCCTGACACATATGCGCACACACACAACATACTGTGTGTGCCTGTGTTCGTGTGGATAAACCCCACCCTGGGCCCCAGTCTGCCTGGGATAGTCTCCAGGCAAGCCGCAACCTGCACGGGATAAGTGGTTCGATAATTAATGGATGAATTGACAATCATCAACTGCAATGACGCCAGTCGTATGTACAATTACGTTTATTCCTTTGGGAGACGCCTTTGTCCAAAGCGATCACGGAGTACATGTGAATTAACGATCACAAGAATTTCAGTAGTTTATTCGGCTTTTTGAAAACGCGTTTTTTGAAGACAACAATAGGCAGTGAAACAATTGGAGCGCTTCTTGTTGGTCAACTACATTTCCCATGAAGCCGGGGGCACTAACCCGACCCCCCCCCACCACACACGTACGCAAATTAGCAAACGTAACGGGAGAAATGTAAAGTACTAGAGCCAGAGCATCACCGCCAGCCGGCTGAACCTTCTGAGTCGCGGAGGTGGGTTTACCAACAAAACCTGTCACATTATCAAGGCCCTGGTATCGGAAACACCGGCCGTAGGCATGGGGGATCAAAAGGTGAGCTGGATTATGGGTTACATGTGCAAGAATGTCTGTCTTTTTTAGACTGTAGCGAGCAGAAAGACGGCGCTGGTCAGAGCAGGGACGACACAGCAGCATGGTTGCACTGATGCTTCCTTACATCACTGCCGCCCTGCCCTGCAGCCTGACCCGTGAGGGACTCGTCTCTCACTAGCAGCGCATGCTTGTTCACCGATTTCCCAATGCACGTTGTTGTTCGCCGTAACCATCTGCAGATTGTCGCATTCCTCAGCGCAGATATCTGAGTCGTGTAGCTATTGTGCGTGTCGAGCGGTCCCGGTCCCGGTCCCGGTCCTGGTCCTGCGTGCGTGCAGACCACACCTGCGCCATCGATCAGCACCTCCAGCGGCGGCTGCAGAGGCTACGAGCTGTAACATCTTCTGGTGATCGCTCAGGAGGATAAAGTTACGGTCCTGTGGTCGTGATGTGACATAAACGCTTAGGCGTGGCACTGACAGGTGCACTCGCCACCCCGCGTTACAGCCGCCGGGCGAGTCCTGCCTCATCAGGCGTATCGGCACAGAGCCCGTTAAAAACGTACTTTAGGCTAGGAATGCACGGACCGTCAGGTTGTTGGAGAATCCGTTTTAAACAATGCTTAAGCGTCAGGTGTAGTGTTATTAATTGCTCCATTAAACCAGTTGTAGCCAAAGCACAAGCTAAAGATGAAGAGGGCTGGCCACACAGCCCAACTCCCCACCTGGGGCGGATGAATGGAGGCCCCCTCCCACCTGAGATTTCACCAGGACACATCGGTGGAAATCCTGAGGGAAAAAATGTCCCCTGCCTCCGAGTATGTCCCTGTAAACCACCCTATGTCATTTGTGTCCCCCTCAGGAGTTGCTCTTGGGAAATATTTTTAATTATCGTCCCCCCCAAGAGTGAAATGAGATTTCCACCTCTTTGTGTATATACACACACACTCATACACACACACATTTGCATATGCATGTACAAGTTAGCTTGCTCTCGCTTTGTTGTGCTTCAGTCTGCTTCAGAAAGTTGAGGTACACGGTAAGTTGCACCTTGTAAACACTTCCAGTGTAACGGGCGACCCGGGCTCAAGCTGGCAGCCTCACCGCCTGCACACATTTACCAGGCAAGACGAGTAGTCTAACCAACTAAAGCCCCGAGTCCTTTCCTCTTGTGCCTAGTCACAGTAATGTTTTAACTACCAGGGGATTCTTGTTATAGCAGTTCACACTCCTCCATAACCCCCCCCCCACTGCCTCACTGTTTGGTAGCAGCCGGTATTTTTCCGAGTCACGGAGGCGACGACCTGGGCTCAAAGTTGTGACCTCACAGCTCGAGTCTCTGGCTTGGGGGACTAATCAGACTCTTGTCCTGAGCACAAGGGGATTCTCACTGTATTTGTTCACATGCTGCTACACTACGCGTTTGGTAAATTCATGAGTAACTAAGAACTTGAATTACTATATTGTCCTTTTTTCTTGACTGCATCAGATGTGCACACTGTGTGTAATTGTTATAAAGCTGTTACACTTTTGGTTCTGGCTGCTGTGCACTTGCGTCCTGCACTGTTGCACTTCATATTATACTGACTTTCTACTGAACACATAAAGTGATCCTGAGTATTTAGTGAAGTCGTTGTCCATGGATGATTTTCACTCACTTGTGTTCAATACCCCCCTCCCACCAGGAGACACTGAGGAAGATCTCCACTACCCTAGCACTGAAGAATGAGGAGATCCAGAACTTTGTTTGTTGTCTGAAGCAGAGTCTGGAGAACCTGGAGGTAAAGAAAGGGGTGTTTAGTTTAAGTGCTAACATCGGTCCAGCCGTGCTGGGCGTTCTGATACAAAGTATCGATGTTATTGTTTCGCATTTTCAAAATATCAATATCGCTGTCAATTATATCAATGCCAAAAATGAATGAACAGATTTGTAGTTAATTGTGCAGGCGTGTAACGCTGTCGGTGCTCATGTCGGGACTGTACCCCCCACGTTCTTACTTACATGCAGTATTCTTTCACACAACTTCAGCTGGGACTCAGAGAAGGAACCACGGACGTAGTGCTCATGCGTTAACGTCCAGTCAAATCCTCAGTTATACTGACAGTGTGGTCGGTGACACAAAGAGCATTATTTGGTGTCACTTTACACCAACAGATTCGAACACTGTAACCTTTTTGTTATATGAATTACAGGTATCACATGCCAGTAATAGCACCAGTCTTTTTAAACATCTACAAAGCACTAACTCAAACCTGTGTTCCGAAACAGTGCAGAGGAGAGATGCCTTAGAGGCACACGTTTTACCCAGAGATGAGAGGCAGTTCTGTAAGTTCTACATTTGCACATATTTAGCAGATAAACTTGTGGTGCAAAGTACTGACTAATTGCTGTGGGTAAAGCATCTGATATGTGATACATATCGAGAGCCAATTGTCCTCTTGTCCCGACCCCGGGGGGGTGATATGACCATCATTGCAGCCGACCCGCTGCCGTCTGCTGCGGTCGTTACTATATAGGTCATTCTAATTTATCTTAATGTGACCAGTCACACGGTGCTGCAAACCAAAGTGGACCACACCATGTGACCAGTCTGTATTGCACTGATATCATCAATATTTGCACTAAAGTACCAGTATCATATCGATGCATAAACTTTGGGTATCGCCCAGCATTAATAGCCAATCCAAGTGCAGACGTGAGTCATGTGACCACATCCGAGTATGTGTTAACATTTTGCTTGTGCCTATGCTCAGACAATAGAAAGGTGCCTGAGCTGGTTTTGTCTGCGCTCTGCCACATGTGTTTCTTGCTCTCCCTCTCCTGCCACCCAGGCGAACTCCAGCCGCGTGCAAGATGACCTGGAGCTGGAGTTTAGCTCTTTGTACGCTGTGCTGGATGAGCGCAAGGAAGCCATGATGACCAGCATCAAACGGGAGAGGGCGAGCCGTACCTACGAGCTGCAGGTGAGCCCTGGGGGGGTCCCCTCGGCGTGCCCCGCTCCGAGGGTGTGGTCGGGCCTACCTCAGGTGAGCCCTGGGGGGGTCCCCTCGGCGTGCCCCGCTCCGAGGGCGTGGTCGGGCCTACCTCAGGTGAGCCCTGGGGGGGTCCCCTCGGCGCGCCCCGCTCCGAAGGCGTGGTCGGGCCTACCTCAGTACCTCTCAGCACACCACGTTTTTCACTGTGAGAGAGGTTAAAAACTCGTGCCAATTGAACATGTTCATTTGAGGTAGGAAAGCAGTTGGTGTGAGAACGTGGTTATTCACATATTCACATATTCACACTCTTGCCTGGTCTCTGTCAGGCTTTTGAGCAGCTCCTAGTTTGATGCATATAGGATTTGAGTCATTGCAGTCTAGCAGGGAAGATCTAGCAGATTACATTTGTGTGTAAAAAAAAAAAAAAAAAAAAACCCAGCATAGAAGCGGGAGACATGTAAAGTCCTCCAGCCAAAAACACGTGGGCCTAAACACATATACTTATGATGGGTAAGAAGTTTACCTCATTTTGGATAATGTGTTAAAACTTCTGCCATTGGCACAGGATTAGTGTGTAGTCCACACACATAATGGTGATTTCACATCATAGCTTTCACAGAACCTACAGAAGACCTTCACACAGACCTTCGCTCTTGGCCTCTGTGTAGATGCAAGAGTGTGGCAGAAACCAGAGGGGGGGTTACGGCAGCAAGAAGTTTGGGCTGGTACAGAGTGGAAACGGTACATCTAAAAAGAGAAATGGGCCTGTATGAACTGAACCGTGTGTATTTATAGAGTTAACTGCACCGTGCAACAAATTGTTTCAAATGCATAAGAAGGTCTGTGCATTACATTTATAATTAGCGAAACGTCTGCCAAAGAGACGAGTCCTCTAGAAGTTACAGGAAATCCTGTAGGTATTTACAGAACGTCTTAGAAGACAGAGGAAGGACAATAGAGTTAAATTATTCAGCCAGTTGTAGAAAAGTCACTGATGGATGCTGATGTGACCAGAGGTTTGGGCTCAGGTAACTGTCAGTGAGTAGCTCTGTCTGACAAAACAAGAAAGGGTCCAAAATTCCTGTCAGTTACAGATAAAACCAGTAAGTGCATCTGAGGTGCTTCTCTTCTCTCCTGTGCCAAACAGAGTCAGCTCACTGCCAGTACAAAGGCCCTGGAAAGCTCAGAGGAGCTTCTCGAGCTGGCCAATCAGGCGCTCTGCTCGGCAGAGGACCACGGCTTCAGCCAGGTAGGCCGTGACCCTTTACAGTTTAACACAGCCTGCATGCAGATGCACTGTGTGGCCGAAACCAATGCTGTAACACAGGGTATGTAAAACATCCTAAGTAAACAATGCTAGTCCAGATAATTTAGCATGTATTACTTTAGCTCTGAGGTGCAGACTGTTAATGTGATGACTTCGTACTGTGGGACTGCTAGATAACAGGATGTAATGTCTTCCAACTTGTGCTGCCAGCGTGTTCATTAGCACCACTGTAATTAAACCCTTGGAGCAGGAGGACAGATTGGTACACAGTCTGATAGCATGTTGGATCACAGACCTCCCCTTAACTCACCCCTCACCCCTCTCTCTCTCCCTCTCTCTCTCTCTCTCACACACTTTCTGCTTTCTCCTGCTTCCAGGCTGCCAAAGAGATTAAGGATAGGTATTGTGCTATCGCCTGCCTGCTATAGTGCTGGTGCGACCCCCCCCGTCCTGCATGTGTCCACTCGCTCACTCACTCGCATGTCCCTCACATCGCCCCTGTGGACAGCTGGGAGGCGCTTTTTACTGCTAGTTGTTAACTGTGTGGCCTTTAGCTCAGCTGAAGCCGGAGATGTGCCGCAGGCGACTGGTAACGGAACGTGACACGGCTGTCCCCAGATCAGCGGTTGCTTCGTTAGTTTAGTGCTGGAAGATGAAACCCGTCTCTCTTTGCACGTCCTGTATTTGTGGGGGGAGAGAAGGGGGTGTAACAAGCTCAGCTAAGCTCCCAAATTGGGACAGACGTGTGTAGTTTATGTACAGAGTGTAGCAGGGTGGAGGGGTGGGCTGTCTGCTCTCTACCTTTTGTCTGATGAGACAAAGCCTCATCTGTGGTTTATCTGCAAAGATGAACAGAAGCGTTTGCTCATCTCACACTCATCTTTTACTCATCTCCATGAAGTTTCTCGTACTCTGTCCCCTCTGACTGGCCACCCCCCTGTAGCACGCTGTTTGCCCGCACCCGCCTTTATGATTTTTTTTTTCTTTTTTTTTTCGCTGGTTTAGTTTTGTCCTGTGCTGCTGTTTGTGCTCCATCTGTCCCAGATGTAGAGGGTGTAGTGTGCCTGTGTAGTCAGTAGCCTGTAGGGCTAAGGGTTGTTTTTTTAGCTTTAGATTTGTCCAGTGGTGTGTGTGTGTGTGTGTGTGTGTGTGTGTGTGTGTGTGTGTGTGTGTGTGTGTGTGTGTGTGTGTGTGTGTGTGCGTGCGCACGCACGCATTCTGTCATTAGTGTGGTGACACGTGCACACACAATGTTGTGACGTGTGTGTGTATGTTTGTAGCGTAACGATGGCCCCTGCTTTCCGCCTGTCCCTGAAGACGAAGGTCAGCGACAACATGAGTCACATGATGGTCGACTTCGCTCAGGAGAGGAAACTGCTGCAGGGACTCGCATTCCTACCAGGTTCCACCTGCTTCTCTGCCCTGATCTCTGTCCCCAAGTCCATCTATCTGTCCGTCCTGATCTCTGTCCCCAAGTCCATCTGTCTGTCCGTCCTGATCTCTGTCCCCAAATCCATCTGTCTACAGTCCGTCCTGATCTCTGTCCTGATCTCTGTCCCCAAGTCTCTCTGTTTGTCTGTCCTGATATCCATCACCTGTCCCTCCTTCTGTTCTGTTCCACTTCTGCCGTATGCCTGGGCAGGGCGCCTGCCATTTCTGTTCCCATATGTTGGTAGAGCAGCTCCTAGACTTGATCTCTGACTTAGTCTCTGACCCCCCGCTCTGTCACCTCCAGTGCCCGGCACCCCCCACATCCAGGTGTCGGACTGCAAAGTGTGTGACAACTCTGTGACTGTCATGTGGGAGATACCGGATGGTGATGACAGAATCGAGCACTACATTCTGGAGTACCGGCGCACTGACCACGAGGGCCCGCCCCGTCTCCGAGAGGAGCACCCGTGGATGGTCGTGGAGGACATCCATCAAACCGAGCACACGCTGACAGGTGACACCGCTCTGCCCGGCTCTCTTCCTGTTTCGTTATTAACGAGTAACCTTACCCGTAATGTGGACATACAGAGGCGGAGGTGTGTGTACGGTGACACGGCAGGGGACAGCATGATAACGTCTGTGAAGGCTGATTAATGACAATACGGGAACACTCGAAAAGAGCATGTCTGTCCGCTTTGCTGTCAGGATTTTTCATGTGCAGTGAAAGTATATATTAAATAAAGCCTTTGTGTTTTGATTCCTTTTTCTTAACTTCGCGAAGAGCTTCAGGCAAAATGTACTGAAATACACAATTTGTTGTTGTGTATAAAATGTTAGCTCCCCGTCAGCAATTCTCAGCTTCTCCTGTCTAGATTGACAGTTAGTTGTGACCCACCAGCTACCTACTCACCAGTGCAGATTGGGCAGTAACTGTCCAGTTTAGTCTCTGGGGAACCAGGCATACTGTGAGTGCGCTGAACCCACATCATGAGCTGTGCAGTAGGTGAGACTGGCCAGAGGAGGTGTCTATATGAAAGTAGAGTTTAAGCACATAAGCACAGCTAACAGGCCAGGTGTAAAACGTGTGTGTGTGTGTGTGTGTGTGTGTGAGATAGGTCTCCGCTTCGAGACCCGATACATTACCTTCCGTGTGAAAGCGTGCAACAAGGCCGTGGCTGGTGACTTCTCGGAGCCGGTGAACCTGGAAACTCACGGTGAGTTGGTGTGACGGCCAGGGGGCGCTGTGGCGACTGAGCCAGAGTAATGGGAGGGCAGAAGGAAATATGGCGCATGGTGGCACCTTCCCTGTGTGAGGAGCCACTTGTAAATTTAATTATTACTGTTTGAAGGGTTTTGCAGGGTTTATATTTGATGTGTTAGGGACCATCTTTTGGAGTTTTATGCCAACGCTGTAAAACGTGCTCACGGAAGCTGGAGTTGAAGTTTCAGATTACAGAGCACCATGAGCTGAGGATGTCTGTCATGACGGTAAGAGAGCGAGATGCTGATAGAGTTTCCCCGTGATACAGCCTTCAACTTCAAGCTGGATGCAGCGTCGGCCCACCAGAACCTGCGTGTGGACGACCACGTCGTAGAGTGGGACAGCACCGGTGGAAAGGTCCAAGATATCCGCAAGGACAAGAACCGCACGGGCTCGCCTATGCACTCCCCGGCAAGGTGCGCTGGAGCAGCGTGGAGCGGCGCGTTAGCCCACAGGCGCATGCACTGGGGGTCGCGTTAGTCACGCAAACCAGCTGTAACACCTGGTGGTTTTTATACACCTGAGCCCCATGTCTGTGCGTGTCAGGACGCTGTTCATTCTGCCCCCCAGGACTACCATGTCACCGAAGAAGCCCCCGACACCACGAGTGGGCCGGGACCGCTTCACGGCTGAATCCTACACCGTGCTGGGTGCGTGTAGCACACGTGTGCCACGCGTGTTTGCAGACTACAGTCTCAGTCACTTCCATAAAGGAACACCCTCCACACCATTTAGTCACGTTCCTTGTCATCTCATGTGATTTGTTAGCTAGTTGTCACCTATTCTTGTTAGAGCCACAAACCTGTACTTGTTACTAACTGCACTGTCGGTTTACCTCATGTCTGTCTTCATTTGGATTGATGTGATCTGCCTTCCTGAGGTTAAGTTCCTTAACCGCTCTGCCCTCTGCAGGTGACACTGCGATCGATGCTGGCCAGCAGTACTGGGAGGTGTGGTTTGACAAGGAGAGCAAGGCGCTGGCTGTGGGCGTTGCCCTGCGCTCTCTGGGGCGCTTTGACCAGCTGGGGAAGAGCAGCGCCTCCTGGTGTTTGCACCTGAACAACTGGCTCCAGCAGAGCTTTACAGCAAAGCATAACAACAAGGCGCGGCCCCTAGACTGCCCTGTGCCTGACCGCATCGGGATCTACTGCGCCTACGAGGAGGGTACGAGCCCGAGCGCCACATGCCCGCATGTGTCCCTAGTGCACCTGGCCTCACTCGCACCTGTTTTCCCAGCACCTCTGTGTTAATGTGCTCACCTGCTGAGGCATTTACCACACTTCTGTCCCCCTGACTCACACCTGTGCCCCCCCCCCACAAACAGTAGCCATTGTCCATGTATACCTGTGCTGTGGAGTTGGAAGCAGTTATTGGGTTGCTGCTGTCAGACATGGTAAAAATGCACAGATTCTGACTAAACGTACCACATATGCTGGTGTACAAGTCAACACCCAAAAATTAACAGTGTAATTTAGGTTTAGGCCCATAACCACCAGATAAGTCGGCCCTCAAATTAACATTCAGCCTTTGGGCCTAGGCTAGGCCTGCAGATTCCTGTTCTTACACTCTGGGCCTAGGCTAGGCCTGCAGATTCCTGTTCTTACACTCTGGGCCTCAGGCTCAGTAGTGCAAACAAATAATGCCGTTTCATATAAAATTATAAATGTCTTTATTTACTGGAACCTGTTACACAATAAGGTGGTCAGCGTTTAAATGCTAAGAGAATATTAGCTTTTTTTTTATTATTATTTTTTGGCTTGCACGTCAGTCCAGCCAGTTAGCTGTGTTTACATATGACATGATGCCACAAACGGTAATGTCATCTGCTAGTTCTCCCGAAATTTGTAAAAAAAAAAAAAAAATGAGGACTCCTAAGCGTTTTCAATCACATGATAATTCATGATAAAAAAAAAAAAAAAGCACTCCAGAATTTCAGGTTCTTTATAAAAGTGATCAGGTGACTGGACAGCAGTGTTCTGATTGCACAGCCCTGGTGTACATGCAGCCTTTGGCTTTAAAGGGAGCGTTTACATTCCGTTTGTCCAAACTGCCATGTTCAACCCTTAGCCCTACATGGGTTCGTCCGCTTTCCTGTTGTTCTGATGCTGGACCTGCCCTTTCAGGAGTTCTGTCTTTCTACAATGCCAGAACCAAACAGCTGATCCACACCTTCAGGACCAAGTTTCCCCAGGCCGTTGTACCGGCCTTCATGGTGAGCTGGTCGCTTTGTTCAGTGCACTGCATGTCTGTTTCCTCTGCAGGTGTACTCTTTGCCTTAGTGGTGTGTGCAGCGCCCCCCTCAGGAGTCTGTCTCCCCTGCAGGTGTGGAATGGCAGCTTCTCAGTTCAGACGGGGCTTCAGGTTCCCAGCGTGGTCCAGAGTGGCCAGAAAAGGAACAGTGCCACCAGCAGCTCCAGTGCCAGCCTCAGTTAGGCCCGGACCATGCCTTAGTCGGGGAGGGAGGTGTTCAGTGTACGCAGACTTGCTTCTGTCTGCCCTCCTTTACCTCCCCCAAAAAGGCAGAGCAGCAGTTTGGCCACACCCTTTTGCTTCCTGTCTAGGTGCAGACTTTCTGTGCCTTTCAGCACTCTGGAAATGGTCAGTGGTATTTCTCCCGCACCCCAAAGCTGAATCATCGTACTACACCTCCTCACAAAGCGATTCTTAGCTGTACAGCTTCAGGTGTTACCTGACCCTCTCCCAGGCATGTCGACGTTTCCCCAAATGTTGCCATGCTGAATGTCTGAACTTCCTCCAGCCAGCGTTCTGCTGCGTTTATTTCTGCTTAGCAGAAGTCCGCTCAGACGCAGCGAGGTAATGAGCAGCTCAAGGCTTGTCACTTCAATTCCATCGAGTTGTGCACCTCAGTATCTGGAATATTTTTCAGCTGCCGCTATTAGCTTCAGAAGACGAAGCTGACTGAGGGGTGGGGGGGGGGTTTGTGTGTATGTTTTACCGTACTGTGTGCGGGATGTTGTTACCACGCTCCGCTTGACACACTAACATTGTTCTAGCACGCAATGTTTTCACTTTTGTTTTTGAAAGTTTAGTTTACAAACTGATAGCTTTGCCTTGACATTTTAACTGTAGAGTTGGGGAAAACTTGGGAAGTTCACTGAGCTTGTCCTTTTATAAACCCAGTCATTTTAACCTTAAAGGGTTTGGGGGGGGGAATCACACTGGAATTTACGGAGTGAAGATACCACTTCAGAAATAGTATTCCCATTCTAATGAGTGTTGCACATGAAAATAGTGGACTTTAAACTGGTCTCAACTGGTTTGAGCTGGTTTGTATTGCTTACCTGTAAACCTAAGGGTACAGCTACTGAGAAAGTACGACTCCGGTTTCTAACCCACACCCACAGAGCTGGCCCAGTTACATTTCTGCTGGGCCAGTAGAGCTGATTTTGCACTCAATGTCTGTCTGGTTGTATCAATAAATTTGAAGTTTGTCGTGTCAGTTTAGTACCAGTTTATCATGTATGCAAATCATAAATGTTATATAGAGCTGACCCATCGGTAAGTGGTTCGTATCGGGTTTAAAGAATCAGGAACCGGCTGTATTAGTTTGTCACCTGACTAATGTGTTCATCTCGAACGCATCGCATCACGTTTCCACAGAACCGTATGAGCAAATAGTGATGTTGCTTACAGTGACTGGGTCAGGTACTTTTCCCTGGGCCGTCGCACCCATCTCTCCTGCTGCCGGTTCAGTACAAGGGCCCGGCTGAGTTCCGCCCGTGCCCTTATACAAAAAAATGCTTTTGTAGGTACAACAGCCGGACACCCGCGGGTGGCTCTTGTACAGCTGAATGTAAAATCGTATTGGTTCCTTAAGCATGCAGACTGTCTGGCAGTGCTGTCCAATCACAGGGCTTCTTCGTTAGTTTAAGGGGAGCACAGCCAGTAAATAAAAGGACATGCTTGTGGTGAAGACAAACCAAACCATTTAGACATCTTGTAGGACCACAGAGGCAGAAAAAATTTGTACAGGACAACACATAACACACGAGCCTATGAACAAACATAGCTGTACTATTTAGTGTGCAAAACTAACAAAAAGTAGTCACAAGTTTTCACTGGTCCAGTACTAATTACCAAGTCTAACTACTGTACCTCGAGTGGGGACAGTGTTCAGCAGCTACAATCCACTGGGTGCTTTTTGGCGACCTCTTGTGGAAGAGTTCTGCAGTTACTCATCACATTTGGGCCCTCTCTTCAGTGTTAGAACTGTTCAGGCCACTTCAGAGGGGGATGGTCACAGGCATATGACCAGGTTGGCTCAGGAGTCCTGATTGGCTGAGCTTTCCGGAGAGGATACATGATTGGCTCGTCGCATCTCCAGCTTCACCTTCAGTTCTTCTGTTACCACTACATGGCATGTAAACAAATTACACCTGAGGTCAGGACAACATAAATAGCATCATCATTCTAATTGCATATTTCCAAGTTTCTAGTTAATTCTGCTGGCTGCAGAACACCCACTTTACTTTTACATGGTCGCAGGGTGATGATGTCACTCACCGTGAGCCAGCGTGTCTGCTGCCAGGCTCATTTGCCTTATCTGGCCATCAGCTCCTGCTGTGCTGGGGCACTGTGTGTTTGGGGGAGGCGGCAAGGGTTTCAAAACCCTCCTGTCACATCGTGGGGAGCTGGAAGGGGAACGACCTGCCGGGGGGGGGTCATTGGTCACCAGAGCAGGTCAGAGCCCAATAATCCTATCACATATGATAGCAGACAGCTCAGATAAAGGGACACGGAGGAGGGGGGAAAAATTACTTGATAGGCTGCCAAGATGATCCTTAGAACCAGGCCTGGGGGAGGAGTTGTTCCATCGGGACGTGGTCTTCCTTCCTGAACCAACCAATCATAAAAAGCAAAAGATGTGAAAGGTTGTACACCTCTGAAAAGCTGTAATAAAGCTGTACACAGAAAGCACGTTGGCCATTTCATTTCTTCCTGGGGATGAATAAATATCCACCTATGCACTGTATAAATCTATATATCTATATTTGTTTGTCTAACTATTCTCTGCTGAAATAAAGGGGTGGGGGCTCACTCGACCTTATTCTGTTCTGGGACAAGGTGGGGGCTCACCTGGCTTTGGTGGGAGTGCAGGAGGCACGTCTTCAGAGGGGGGCAGGACAGAACACACACGATGGGTGGCACAGGGCTCGTTCAGGTAAATGTTCTCCTCAGGCCCCCCTACGGATGCCAGGCTGGGACACTGATCATGGAGGAAGCCTGCATGGAAGAGTAGGGAGGGCAGACGGGTGTGTGACCTGGTATACGAGTGCACGCACAAACACGTGGGGACATATTAAAACAACTTAATGGGGAAACCTGGCTGTAAGGCAACAGGACGTGAGCACAGCGTCACTCTACTCATCAGCAACACTGGCTTCCAGAGCGGTGGGGGGGTTCTCACCAGGTTTGGGGGGCAGGGTAGGCACTGTGGGCAAGTGGGGGCCGCTGGAGGTTCGATGCAGACTTGTCTCACCATTCTCATCGTTGAACTTGACAAAGGCTGGGGGTTTAAGGGCTGGTCAATGCATGTGTCACACCTTTGGTGTCAGATAGCAGAGAAATGTCCACGTCTTACTGATGTTCCCTTCGTATGGCTGCTCCATCAGGAAGGGCCGCAGCGTCCCGGCAGTCTTCTCCACCAGGCTGTTGATCACATCGTGCAGAGTGGCACACGGAATCTGCAGAGATGGAGAGGTGGCGTGTCAGCGTGGCACGGGAAATCACATGTTAAACACGGAAGTCGGGAAGAGTAGTGAGTAGCACACAGGACACCATGCCACATGTCAGCCACATGTCAGCCACATGTCAGCCCAGGAACATTTTACAAAACCCTGTCAAAACAGAACTGAAACTTTATCATTAATGACATATCTGACCAACTAACAGTCATCATGATCATATTCAGGAAGCGAACATATTTGTCATTTGGGATTTTAATTATTGTTAGAAGAAGGAAATGTTAACAGAATAACCAGGTACAATAAATAACACAGCAAAAACACTGTAAAACATCTGCCTTGTTCTCTGAGAAATAAATCGAGCAGCTCATTCAACAACAGTAATAAATGAAATAACATGGATTTAATCAAGCCATGGATGAATTTGAGAAGGTTGTGGGGGAGGGGTTACGCTGGACATCAGTCACGCAGGACGTGTCCCGCGTGCATCCAAGTCACTCACCGGATTTTCCACTTCAATCAGATACCCTGCGTCCTGCTTCTGCGTGACCCGATAGTGTCTGAAGACCGACCTGTGGAGAGAGGACACTTTAGTGTGGACAGACGGGCTGAAGGCTGCGAGCTGGAGAAGGCTGTGGCTTCCAAAGCTGTTGGGTACCCGTGAAGGTCTTGACGTGTGGTCACGGCCAGCGATGAGCCGTCCCTGCCAGGGCGAAGGAGCAGGTTCCCACAGTCTGGGTGTCGTTCCAGCAGGACCTCTGCTTCGGTCCTGGAGACGGGCTGGAAACACCTGCTCCAATATCACACGCCCGTCACCCACCTGAATTACGCACTAAAGCTCTCATGCACCAGGTATTTGGCAAACTGGTCAGTATACAGAGAACACACCCTTGTTCACTGATCTCAAGAAGAAGGTGACATAGACGCCACCTTCACATCTGCGTATTAACAAAAGTTAACTGTAACGATTTCTTCTGAGCTCCCAAAACAATTGTGTCCTGAAGGTGCTTCCTGGCATCATCTCAGTATCTAACAGAGGTTCCTCTCCCCTGCCAGGTGTGCAAAGGCATAAACTTACGCAGGTATTTCTCCCACCAAGGGCAGGTATAGAGGCACGGCAGGCGCTGGATGGGTCGGGGGGGGTTTACGTCTACGCCTCTCTCTCTCTCGTTCTATCACCTCCTTCAACATGTAAATCTGACCTGGGAGCAGATTCAGGGAACTAGGCACAGAAAGCTGAAAGGCAGAGAGAGATGAAAGACAGTATCAATGACCACGTCCAGAACAACCTTCACTGGGGAAAACAACACAGTGTCGATACACAATGTGAAACACGTAAAACAGTGTGTTCCACTGAAGGTTACAGGACTGCCACCCAGGTACACATAATGAATAGAGGGGAAATTCCAAACTGTCATGGTATGGCTGCTCTCCATGCTACTGCTGGTGTGCTTTAGGCCCAGAGGGGAAGGCTTTGATTAAAGGTTGAGGAGTAGCTCCAGTATGAGCTGGGCTTTAACATGAATGTGCTATGATATCACACACAGACAATGGAAATGCACAGGAAGAGCAGGCTGGAAGGAATGAGAAGATGGCCTACCTCCACCACAGAGTAGATGAAGCCTTTCCAAAGCTCACGAGCCTCCAGACTTGGAGCCTGGGGGGGTGAGCAAACAGAGGACTGTAATTTAGCTACAACAAGATAGGACAGGACAGGACTGTTTTATAAAGTTGTACTGTAAAATACCTGCGTGGTACTGTAACACAGCCATGTAGCATTAATGTCATATTACATCAGCCTAAACACCATGGGTGTTACATTGTTTCACTGACAGTCTGTTAAAGTGTGACTCGACCATGTTACAGTACAACACCACAGCACTGTTACAGTGTGACATGCCTTTGTTACAGTGTGACACCACAGCACTGTTACAGTGTGACACGCCCTTGTTACAGTGTGACACGCCCTTGTTACAGTGTGACACCACAGCACTGTTACAGTGTGACATGCCTTTGTTACAGTGTAACACCACAGCACTGTTACAGTGTGACATGCCTTTGTTACAGTGTGACACCACAGCACTGTTACAGTGTGACACCACAGCACTGTTACAGTGTGACACGCCCTTGTTACAGTGTAACACCACAGCACTGTTACAGTACTGTTAGTGATGTGTCGTCCTCACTGTTAGTGTGACCTCCCCGCCTTGCAGACGCAGAGTCATCCTCGCTGCCTCCAGGTTTCTGTCCCTGCTGTCATCGTCGGTCAAGGACACGAACCCAGTCAGGTCCAGTTTCTCTGTGTACTGTGAGACACGTAGGGTTACCAGGACTGTGAGCGGGGCTCAGTCATTGCACCGTTCAGGTACATTAGAGCAGCTCACGGTCACACTTTACAGAGCTGCCCTAGTGAGCTCCACTTCAGCTCCAACACATCAGAGCACTTCTTTCTTCCATAACAATTGCAATTTCCCTCATAACAGGAGTCATGTGAGCCCCCTCCCCATGTGAGCCGTAACGACCCCCACATGCTCCACAGCGTGACCCATGACAAATTCCCCCTCCCCCAGCAGTGTCAACCATAACAGTCACCCCCCACCCACAAAGCGACAAAGACACTCACAGTGCTGTCTTTGGTGCTGTTAAAAAAGTACAAGGCATTGCCACACAAACAGGTCCAGAGTCGCTGAAACACCTGCGTGATCAAAGAGAACACACGACACGTCAACACAGCATCGACGGTCAACCACCCACATCTTTCAGTTATACATCTGCAATAAATTCCATTTATTTGTATAAAAATTTCAGTCTACACTGGAAACTTCTTTTACATGTCATATTTTAAAAACCCTGAAGTGTGGGCATATGTGTCCTGTGTGGGTCTTTGCGGGTCAAACACACCAGAGCACATCTGTGACCTGGGGTCCAATCTCATTACCCACAGCCACACCCAATCTGCACAGTTAGTGTTCAGGTCTGTATCTGCACCCTCTCCACAATCACCACAGATGGTCTATTGTGTCCAGTGACAATCAGACACACACCCCCAGCCCCTGCCATTTTAGCTGGATCCAACCTTTCCCCTGAAAATCATTGTTTACCTTCATGGATACACATAACAGCAGAACCACTACAGTCATGTGTCCATCATTGTCAGAGTCCCTGTGAGGGCACAAATATATACAGCCTGCAGAGCTGGCACAGGGCAGAGGCTGTTTGGGGGCACCGTCTATCCATAGGGGGCCACTGCAGCGTTTGGTGGTGGAGTTGGTTTTAATGTAAACGGGACCAGAAAACATCTCGTCTAGAGCACCAAACTGGTCAGGGCCTTCTCTGACAACTGGAATATATGCACAGACCTGAGAGGACTTAGAGTGAAAAGCCTTTATAAAGTGCCACAAATAAAATATTCACTACAATTCTTCTGTAAATTTAAATGGGCATCTGAATGTTTCAAACTATAAAATGCTGAAGCAAAAACTGCTCCATGAATACACAGGAGTGGCAACTTCAACACCGATAACGTCCAATCAACATTACCTTTCACGTCCAAAAGTGAAATCTGAAGTGTTTCGCTTATTGAAATTATTTAAGAAATCGGTTAATTACCCACCCAAAATCATAAAGAACATTGATGAAATACTGTGCTACTCCTCGTGACAATAACTCAAATGGTCGAATACTAGAGTTCGACAAACAAGGGGAGCGCAGTCAGTACAGAGATTTAAATGTTATCTGCAATGTTTTCACGTTTAAATCCATTCTTTTGTGCAGTGCTGAGCGTAAACGGGAGAATGAAGGAGCCGGAGCCGGTCTCTCCGCTTCGGCACAACACGCACGTCCGCACGGGTAGTGTGACAAAGGAATACCATATACACGGAGTGCACTGCCCACACTTGCACACACACTTGCAGATGCGCTGGGTGCTTATGCCGGGTTTGGTGCCACATGCGGAGCGCTCTGTGTGCAGACAGCCGGCACGCGCCTCTGCTCGCGTCTCGCGCAGACAATAAACTCATGATGGACCTGCGAGATCTTTGTGAGATCTCCGACATGTCCTTTTCACTCTGATGGCCGGCAACAAGCATCGATTTCTACAATAAAAAAACCAATCTTTGCACGCTACAGGAATTTAGAGAAAATTGTCCTTTACAAAATACACCCGTTGTAAAACGAAAAAGCCTGCCCCTCAATATTAACGCATTTATGCTAATTGACACGGAACCGCAATTTACTTGATCGGATTTACGTGATTTAAAGATCATCATTATGATTTCGTGAAATTCGCTTTTAACCGCAGGTCGAGTCCCAGTAATGCGGGGAGTCGGACGGGCGCTGGATGTGGCTGCATTTAGGCGTGTTGCAGCGGGCTCAGTAAAGGCTGTCTGCGATGATGAAGTCCTGACCAGGGTGGGGAAGGATGAGCCCACGGAAAGCAAGCTCCGGGCTCCCGCACGGAGTGTGTGCAAACAATGAGCTTGGCAATTCTCACACAACACGACGTGTACGTTTTATATTTCCATACGCCACGCAAACCCACGCGCACACACCCGCAATACCTTTTCTTTGTAATTCCTCTTCTCCAGGTAACCCTCATAGTAGCAGGGTGGCAGCCGTGCCCTCGTCCGGCCGGCGCGCTGCTTCGGAGATGTTGACGCCATGAGGACCGCAGCGGTGGGACAAAGAGAGAGAACTGCGGCGATGACAAACGGGCGCGTTTACCGACAGGCTTTCACCGCAAAACGAAGCAAATATCCGCAAATTAACTCGATGCATGTATCTTCTGAGCGTCCAGAATGTCCGTCTGAATAAACGCGCTCTGCACGAAAAGTTGTTACAGAACTAATTAATGTAATATTGAAAACGCAAATTATTGGAAGCACAAATACACTCGTTAAGAATGAACCGTGTGACAGACAGGAGTCCACGAGAGCCGCACGCACAGCAGGACTACCGGCGGTGTGTTGCCCGCAGTCGCGTTGTTAATGAATGATGCTCTGACAGTCAGTGCGGCTGCCCCTGGGTCGGATCCAGCACTTGTTATTTACCCGATACATGCAAAACGTGACATTCCAGTTACTGTGTTCATTGAAACGGAAAGCACCGGCGCTGAGATTACCGCTTGTTATTAGGGATGTGCATGTTCCGCTTTGCACCGTCTCAGACAGGGAGCCACACGCCCCCAGTGCTGCGTGATTGGCAGGTCCGCCTGGACTGCGGATCTCTGTACTCTACACTGTCAACTACACTCTTAAATCACTCGCTACAATATTAACAATTAATGTTAGATTAATGTTAGAGTGAGAGAAATGTTAGAGTTAATCTAACATTTAAATCATTAAAGGTGTCAAAACGATATTGGCAACGCGTCTATACTTCGGATACTAGTGGCTACAAAGAAAGCAATCTAATGGCTTTGCATAAAAGAAATCAGTGTAGCCTGATTTACTGTTTTAGTTTGATTAAATCAAGGTTTTAAATTATGGGTACTTTCAGGATATAGTCTGAATTATAGGTAATTTGTATTAATTAGAGTACTGTTCACGTGTACTAAATACTGTTAAGTATTGTCGCACATATCAGTAACTAAATGAGGAACAACACTGGAATTTACTGGAACGTGTAGCAGGTGACCTGAATAACTGAGTAAACATGGTGAAACTATGGACTATGGTTTATAGTAAGCAGACATACTCAGTTTCGCAACAAACGAGATGGTTAATGGACTCTCTCTCTCTCTCTCACACACACACACACACACACACACACACACACACACACCTAACAGTGACCAGGTATCTTACATACACTGTAAGCAGGGGCCATGCACGCTTATATCAGACACATGAAACACCATATATGCACACATTAGACAACACCAGTACTGCACACGCAATAATGTTATTGTATTTACATCTATGTGCATGTGGTGCTGCGCCAGGGTACCCCCAGGTGTGCTGGTGCTGCGCCAGGGTGCCCCCAGGTGTGCTGGTGCTGTGCCAGGGTGCCCCCAGGTGTGCTGGTGCTGTGCCAGGGTGCCCCCAGGTGTGCTCGGTATTGAAGCCTGCCCTTCAGATTGTATTTCAGAAAAAATGAATTGCAGCAAACTGCACACATTCTTTCTGTAATGGCCAAAATATCCTTGTCATTATGCTAGGAGGAATTGTAGTCAGATTACTGTTATCAGACAGTGTGTGATCTGATGTACGACACTGACCCAGTCACCAGAAGGGTGACACTTATTTGGAGAACTGAGTAGTAATAAAATCAATCAAGGCTCTCAATCATCATGCAAAGCTACAGCTTTGGAGAAAGTGACTTATTTAAAACAAAAAAACCACAAATCAGTCGCACAATGAAATGGGAACTTTAGAGACAAGTCCATGGAAAGAGGGGGTAATAACACCCCCAGAGTAACAGTGTTAAGTAAACATGTCAGCAGCCAGAGCGTCTGCGCCGGCTGAACGTTACACTGACAACTGTGTCTTGTATGAATGCAAATTTAACTGTGTTTTGGTTTTGAAACACTTACCAAAGGTAAGATTTTTAAAATATTACTGTTTTATGGTCATGTACCAGCTGAGATATTTTTTCCTGTGACTCTGACAGGTGGGCTACTTCAAAGTTCCACTTTTAAAAACACGTAACTTTTACCCTGCAGTTCTGTAGCCTGAACTAGCGTTAGCTTGTGTCAGACACTGTTACCAAACCTGTTCATTTATCTAGGGCACAAAGAGGAAAAAAAAAAAAAAAACAGGTACACCTACACATCCCAAAAGCATACATACAGGCACTGCCCACCATAACAGCTGAACACACGTATGAAGGCATGTCACTGACAAAAAAGTAAAAATATTTGTTCAGGACCATGAGCTGGTTTTGGGGCAGACCTACAATGATCACATGCAATGCTACTGGGAATCTGGGAGAATGACAAAATCCCCCCCCCCCCAAAAAAAAGATCAAGAGTACTCCACAGAAAGTCAACAATTAAACTTACTTTTAAAATTCTGAAAATACTGGGTCTTAAGGTAGGCAAGCTATGCTCTCAGTATGGAATCCTACCTGCGTCTTCTGAGCATTTATCGGCTGATGTGTGTAGACACGTGAGACCTGCTCCATGATAACTTACCCTGCAGCACCTGTATCACGGCTGGGCCAAGGAACAAACTGCCCGTTACAAACTGTAACACTACACAGTTAAAAGGCTGGGTTCACTAGTGAGACGGCAAGACCCCAGACAAGTCAATGAACAGTAAAAAGGAGAAAAACACCCATTTCAGATTTTAATTACTTTACTTGGAGATTCGATAAAATTTTCAGCTTCATATTAACACATAAAACTGGATAATGCATTAAAGAATGAACAAACAGAATAAAGGGTCACATAACAGGCACATTACCACTAAAAAAGATTGATATACAAGCACATGCAGAGTGGCATTACATTCAGGTAACATTCATGTAACATTTCCACAATATCTTGTCACAAAAGCTACTGAAAGCTGTGGTGCGTCCTGACTTTAGAAGGCACACAATAAGGTGAGAGGAAACGTCCCAGCCGAGGAGATTTGACTATCTGAGAAACCTCCAGGCCTCAGGCACACCTCCATCTGAGCCTACCTCATGATCACCCACTCCATTATACCTGTAGGTCAGGTCACTGCCACTCAAATTCAGCTGAATGGAGAAATTAAGAATGGGGACCAAGCTGACAGGAGAGGCAGCTCTTGTGTAGCACAATGACTTAAAAATGTATTGAGATATGCATGTATGTAAACATTATGTTTAATATAAATGGCTTGTGTGATTAATTTCCAAAAAATACTGGAGTTTGGCTAGCTCTAGAAAGGGGGTGCCGTGGTACTGCATAAGAAGAAGAAAGGAGAACAAGGTGTAAGAAGAGAACAGCAACCTGAGGAGGGTAGAGAAGTGATGCAGTCAACACTGGTATGGAGGGCTGCGCTCAGAAGTGTTTCTGAATCCCATCACATATCCCGTACACGTCAGCGGCACTATTCAGGGCTCACGCATAATGCGGCTTCTGTAGTGCACGTCATCCCAGCTCCCCTGCTCGTGACAAACACCAGTGAACTCTGCACCAAACAGCTGAGGACACGGTCAGTCAGAACTGGAGGACCAGTCACCTCGCTCACACAGAGAAAAATCCGTACATATGCAGCCTTCACAGCCAACACACACGTTAAACTGATGTATATGGATATAAAAGCTTCCCCAAACACTAAGGCACACGCGCAAACACACTCACAGGGTCTCTCTTTCTCTCTCACACACACACACACACACACACACTCAGGGTCTCTCTCTCTCTCACACACACACACACACACACTCACAGGGTCTCTCTTTCTCTCTCTCACAAACACATATTCACAGGGTCTCTGTTTGTCACACACACACACACAGGGTCTCTCTCTCTCTCTCTCACACACACACACACACACACACGACACTGCCAGTAGTGTCTCACAGTAATGGTGTGTTATTTTCTCCTCACCAAACCACACAGTTTTAAAGAGAAAATAAATGGGTACACACTCAGAAGCCTGGTCATTTGTTGTCCATGACACACTTCAGGCCCTGTATTTAACTACACAAAAAAACAAACATTCCATCCATCATCTGGGCAGTGAGCAGGTGACCCAGTAACACACAGGGGCGGGAACAGTTCTGTAACTGCAGCCTCACGTTGTCATGACGTCCAAAATACTTAACAGCACAGCTCAGGAAGACAGGAAAATGGACACAAAATCTTTTGCCACAGACCAGGGAAAATTATACAGCTCCATTTTGATCTGAACTGATAGTTTCACTGTCAGAAGCGGTTTACTGGTGGGGAATACACCGTTGTTATATGGTGCTTCGTCCAGCAGGGGGAGACAAAAACTAACAAGCTCTGAGTGAAAACAATGTCAGACAAGACTGCTCAATACATAACCGTAAGATTTGTGCTTCAGAAAGTGTTTTGTTTTTTTTTGTGGCTCCATTTATGTCCAATTGAATGGCACAGTTCTGTTCGTTTTCAAAGTGGATAGTTATTGTCGGCTACTTACAAAGGTTTAGGTATCAAAGTTGCTAAGTGCAGTTATGAGAGACAAAAGCAGTAACGGCTGTGACGGTGATGTGACGGTGATGACGCTGGATTCCGACAGGCCCACGCTGCAACGGCACGACTACCTTCCCCCACCCCAGCGCCCCTCCCTCTTCTGATTAGTGTGGCAACGGCACCAGCACCTCCACATAGTTGAGTGGGAAGAATCCTGATTGGCCACGGAGGGTGCCCTCGTACCAGTTCTCGTCGATCTGATTGGTCAGTGTGATAATGTCGCCTTCTCGAAAGCCAAGCTCGCCCTCGTTTTCAGGGTCAAAGTCGTAAAGAGCCTTGCAGCAGGGCTCTGCCGCTGTGGGGGGGGGAGGGGGGGGGAACATTAAATGAGAAGTATTACATGCACAGACATGCATCAGAGATCGGAAGAGCGT
>JABJVR010048564.1:0-24151 GCA_025773905.1 Chitala chitala
CTAGCCCACAGTTTGAGAAGCACTGATCGAAGCCTAGCCCACAGATTGAGAAGCACTGATCGAAGCCTAGCCCACAGTTTGAGAAGCTCTGATCGAAGCCTAGCCCACAGATTTATGATCACAGAGGGGCCTAGCAGGACTCATACATAGTTATCACCCCTAATATCATCCTATGTGTCAGCAGATTGTGTCATAAAGCATGTGCTGCACAGTAACACATGCATGATTTGTACATGCGTGGTCTTTTCGGCATATGTGGAAGCCAATGTTACAAAAACGACCCCCGCAGTGTCGGTGCATTTTCACTCTGCGCTGCAGTCCCATCCGTGGGTGTGTTTACAGACGCTGTGACCATTTATAGCTGGGGTGGCAGTGTGGATGTTCTGCATGATGGCTCTTTCACAGATGCTTCAATCATCCATAACTCCAGGACTAGCCTGCTTCAACACCAATCCTTTTGTGTGACACCTCCAATGGAGAACTGTCACTTCCAGGATCTTTCACAAGCCTCTTAAAAATCGATTTTGCAACTGTCATTTTTACTATTAACATTTTGTTTATTGTTTTTTTTTCTTCTGGTGCCCTCTAAACTTTATTGTGAAAATTAATACATGTATGGGTTATTTACAATTTATAGTATATGACACTTGAGACTGGCCTAAGCTGCCACAGATCTTTACTAACAGGCCCTCTGTAATAAAATGATATTTAACAGAATCCATCCTGAAATAATGCTGAAAGCTGTATATGTGGAGACAGTGGCTAATGAACAGTATCACAAGGTACGAATTTTATGAAATACTGTTTAAATCCTCCTCAAATTACAAATCATTATCATATAAACATTAACACGTGTTGTTTCAACAAGCTTGTTGATGAAAGGCCTGAATTTTTATAGTAATATGGTCTAACTGGTGTTGATATTGTAGCTGTTAGTTTGGTTTTTAGTGGAAGGTATTGATGATGTGTGATGACGATGTGACTGTTTATGCGTGTGGGTGTGAGGATGTGTGTGGGTGTGTATCAAGTGTTTTGGTTATGCATATGACCAATTGTGTGTGGGTGTGACAACAAACGTAGGTGGATTTTGCACCAGGATTGATGGTGGTAGGCGAGGGAGTCATGCTGTCATTCTGGAGTCAATGTACCGGAGAAATGGGATTTGTTGAGATTCCTTGCGCAGATCCAGAAAATCTCCAGTTTAATTGCCTTTTTCTCCTGGAACGTAATGGAGAGCCCCCAAGGGCAACTGTTTAAACCACGCCGTCGAAAAATCGCATTACGCAGATAATGTACACATGAGGTTGGCTTTATGGAGGGCAGAGAAAGTTAGCTGAGATTTATGGTCCCACACTACACCGGTACAGTCCTTGATCACGACCCACTGAATCAGAGCAGTGACAATCATTGCCTTACAGAAAAAAACCAACCTAGAAAACACAGCTGCACGCTATTTACAAAATAAAGACAAGCCACAAGGCATTCAAGCAATGTAGTGATTGTAGACAATTTCATCAGCGACTTTTTCAGAGAAATGTTAAAGCTGATCGATCCGCTTTACTTACAAGTTAAAGCTCTTAATGGCTGAGAGAAAGAGGAGAATACAATTACTTTTTACTCACTAAGTTTTGATAGTAATGCTTATGTGCCCGCTGAACACTGAGTCTGCTCAATTAAAGGCAGTAAGTGATTAAAAGAGAACATGAGCAAAGGCAAGGCATGTGTAACAGGCGTAAGCTACTTTTGGTGTAAATTTTATTATCTTTAGGGCTATTTGTTGAAGTACAGACAAAAGTACATACTGTAACAATTCCAAAAGGAGAAAAAACAGAGATGAGGGGGAGACTAACCGCGGGAAGGATCTTTAATGACAAAGCAAGAAAAAATGAGGAAGTGCAATCAGGATGGCTTCAAACTAGGACATACGAGACTGAAGGACTGAGTGCAAAGGCATGTTTAGAGGTGCTAAGCACAATAACCAGCAAGGGAGACATGGAAAGAAAGACAATGTATTGAACCACAGGGAAACCAAAACCAGGTGTAGACACTAATACAATTAGATGGAAATGAAGTTAAATGGAACCTAGAAGTACACTATAGTTGTAAAAAATGAAAAAAATACAGGACTAGACTGGAAACAAGACAGAAGAAAAGTAGGGACATGACACATACTTAAACAAAGGAGAACTTTTTTTGCAGACAATAAAGTTAAATTAATTGAATTTATTATCATTATTATTATTTAATTCAGTTATAAAATATCCATCAATAACATTTTAAAGACTCACAATCCACCTCCATTGTGAGGTGTTATTACCCTCTTCCAATGGGTACTGAGTACTGAGTTTTGATTACTAAGTATTGAGTTTTCTGATAATCACCCTGTGTTTTGTGTTCTAGTCCTTGAACTGAATCTGACCTGCTTTTCCTAACCAATCCTTAAACCTCTCATTCTATGCTTGTGTTGTCTTCATCTTTGGCAGCTCAACCATGATTTTTCACTATTTTGAGTTGTTTTTTTCTTACACTCAAGTTCGGTATTGTATTTTTGGATACCATTTATCTCGGAACAATAAACCATCTAGGTCCATAATTGTATCTGTGTGTTTCACACCCTTGTTACAGATGGCTTCAGTACTACCCATGACAACATAAGGGTATGTTGTAAGATTTTTTACACGACAAATTACTTATCGACTGGTATAACAGCCAGTTCTATATGAGTGGTGTCGGCACGGTAACTGACCGTAATGCGGGATGATGGCCCAGGCCATGGCTGAGGCGTAGATGCCCCCCATCATCCAGAACATGCAGAGCCAGCTCAGGTGCTCCCCTCGCTTCTCCCGTGCCAGCACCTCCGCGAAGAAGGAGAACACGATGGGCACTGCCCCCCCAATCCTGCCGAGCACACAGGGTGGGGCACAGTATCATATTCACCGTCTCTGCACAGGTAACGTGTGAGGTGACACACTCCAGCAAGCTAAAAACTGCCCAGGGTGATGTGCTCCAAAAAAAATCTGAAAAACTAAAGCAGAAAAAAGTGATATATGAGCCTCCCCAGATATTAGTTTTAGCAATAAGATCAGGGCAAGCAGTCATTTACACATAGAACCTGAAGATAAATAATGCAACAAAGAATGACATTTTAATGACATTCTAGGATGCACCCAATCCTGATTATTTCTTAAATATAGAGAAGTTTTTTTTACACTACAATACAGTGGAGTTGAAATATAGCTGTAATATCAGCCAGCTGGCCAGGTACAAAATGATCATGCCAAAAGTTTCTAGACTTTTAACAGAGAATCTTTTGTAGAACTGAAAAATGAGAAGATGGGGATTTAAAGGGGGAATTAATAAAGAAGTATATTTAAAATGTATTATTCTGTATTGTAACAATGTTAAATGATTTTTATTTACATAAAATATTAAATATTAATTTACACGGACCTTTTGATTCCAATTAAAACAAATATAGTTGGACTCTTTGGCTTGTTTATCAATGGACCTCACTATAGTAGCCAGACATAGCCTGTCAGGACACAGAATACGGATAGCATTAAAAATTCAAAGAGTATTCATTCTCCTTTTAAAGTAAAAATGTTTTGTTTTTGGTAAAAGGCTATTGGATGGACTGAAACTAATGCATTCTTCTCAAAAGTAGCAAGCCTGTTTTCAGTTCCATAGTGCCCTAAACAAAACGAATTAAAGAATTCATTAGTTCACATTCAAACCACTTATTTCAGTTATAGTCAAGGGAATCTGGATCCTATCTCATACAAAACAATGTACAAAGAAAAGGTACACCATTGTGCAGCATGCCAACCCAATACAGCATGTGAACTCACAGAAACACACTATGGGCTATTAAGAGCCATCAATGCACTGAAAATCACACATTTTCTAAATTCCAGCCTGAGCTGTAATAACACATGAAGTGTGGGGGCATCGAATAAATACGATGTGAAAACCATGTGGGGGCATCGAATAAATACGATGTGAAAACCACTAAGAATATAATATATATAATTAACTTATCAGAAACAGCTATTCCACATTATAGTAAGCCAAGGATACAGGCACAAACGGTTGAAAAGCGTGGATAACGTAATCTGGTGATATCAGTTAATATCAAACTCCATGAATCTCCAGGGTAAATAATGTGACTTTTAACTTCTATTGACTTTAGACAATTTGACCATCAACATCTGAAATAAATATGAAATATGAGCAATAAAAAATGACATATATGAGTAAATTATCCTTGTAACAGACAAACAAAAAAATGTATAAAAATGTTTGTATCACCATCGTACAGCCAATTAAAATTAATCCATAATTATAAAATATTGGTAACCGCTAACTTACATTCACCAGATAGACAATAAACCTGAAATGGCAATCTTTAAAGTTAAAACTGCACTTTCAGCAGACTATGTTTTTACAATAAATTCAATCAGTGAGAAAATAATTGTAAAAAAAATATATGTATGTTTGGCTTGCTTGGCATTCATTAGGCAGCGTGCCAACTGTGCAGGATAAAATCTCAACCCCCAGAAGACTGGCAAAGTCTGCCAATTACTCTCTCGCCTGCTGGACCAATCTGTCAAACACTTTCTGTGAATAACATGCTCTTAATGTAGGAGCCACATTTAGCTTGATGTAAACTATACCTGCTTCAGTGTGAACAGGGGATGTAGGGAAACTTATGCAATTCATTCATCTCTCCTCATTTAAATCTGTGGTGTTGTAGACTTTAAGTGAGTGACTCAGGTAAAAGTCTAGTTCTAGAAAATATCAGAAGACAAAGTGTGGTAAGGCAAATTTTTTTATGTAGCACAAATGCCAGACATGGAAATTGGAAGTGCTTTGCAGAAAAATAAAAAAAAGAAATTTAAAGGAAACAATGAAATACATAAAAACTGACAAGAATTCAGATGGAGACATGGAAGAAGTGATAAAATAGTTTAAGAAATTTAAACAGTTAAAAGACTTTGAAAAAGGTCACAGTGCAAAAATGCAGTGGTGCAATACACTGGCAGTGTAAGTTAATGAAGAGTCACACCAAACAAGTAAGTTGTAAATCCTGAATGAAAATGGGATTCTTAAAAATTTTAATCAACCATTATGACACTATACAAAACATGCATATTGTAAGTACACTTTATACACTTCACAAACCAGGCTCTATTATGCTGGTAAATTTATGGATGATGCCACAAATATGGTCTTATACTGTTTTCTGGTGGGATGACTGTACCTTTATGTTGGCTTATATATCATTGCATTCTGAATTTATTTTTCATTTTTTATATAGTTTTATACATTTATGCCTTAAATTACCTCATCATAAAAAGGTATTTTAAATAAAGCAAATTTAAGAAGTGCACCAGTTTAAGTTATTTGAATTGTGAAGCGTTTTATTGTCAAAACACATACACACAGTAGAGTGATAATTCAACTTACAGCCAGTGTCTTAGAACAGCATATGTTTAATGTCTGCTGGTGTGCTAAGGTGGCTGAGCAGCGGCCATGTTTGCCTTAGAGTAGCACCAGCTCAGCATTCGAATTTTCTGTAGTTTTCCTGTGGATTTCCATCCACAGTTCAGAAACATGCTCCTCGGGAGAATTTGTGCCTCAAAATTGCCTTCCACCGCAGAAGTACCCTGGGGCAGACTGGCCTCCTTTATGTCACATGATTGAGAGATAGATTTAAGATCACTGTGACCCTGGACCATGAAGTAGTTAAAGAAAGAGGGTGATGAAGGTTCTCATAGTGAGTTTTCAGGTATCCTTGCTTAAAAAGAGGCCCCGGGCCTTTTAGATGTGTGTGCAATGGGAACACTAACCATGTGTGGATGAAAGACTGCTGCCTTTTTTCATGTAGAGTAATGCATTCCTAACATCTGACTCTTGGAAAAGAATTTACTTCACCAGCAAGACACAGATGCTGCATTTATGAACTCTGCTTTCAGCCAGCTTTTAAAAACACCTCAAGGGCAATGTCTGTAGAAGAATAACACATTTTTTCATTCTCCAGTACAATGATCCAGCATCATTTCATCTAAGAGTAAAAAAAAATGTTCTACTTGTAAAAGCAATAGACAAATTAAATGTGCCCTTTCGTTCATTGGAATGATAAATGAGTGTGTCTGTTGTTTATGGGAGTGTGGAATACATTTAGTGTTGTTAAAATAGATGTTCCCGTGACAATCATTTTAAGTGAGAAAACAGTCAAAGGACCATAAAATCCTGGGGGAAAACAGAAGCAAGTAAGCGCAACTATTAAACAGGGAATGATATTCTGTTTTCTTAAAGTTGGTGACAGTTTTTTTCTGGACTTATTCTGTTTTCACTGCATTTGACGTCTGTGAAAAAACAAGCTCTGGCAGAGTCGTTCATTTGTGAAGGTTCAGATATAGAAAAAAAAACCCTCAGATATTCATAACTACACAACTGCTCATATTCATAGAAAACATACGTATATGTATTTGACAATCATTAAGTTGATTAAACTTATTAAACGTATTAAACTTTTATTTTGAAATCAGAATATCACTTTCAAACATCTGGAGGACCCAATCAATGTATAAATGCAAATTCGGAAATATTAATTACTGTAACCACACTTAGTCAGAACCACTATGTCCACGGTTACAACCAATTGCTACCTTATTGTCTGTGTGTTATGGGTTAATGAGAGCAGACAGTGACATACTTACCCAAAGCCTGCAACCAGACGACAGAGCAGGAAAAAGCCATAGCCTTGAACAAAGGAAGACAAAAAGGCGAAGAATCCATTGACAGACAAGCAAATGAGGAGGCACTGCCTGCGGCCCACCTTGTCTGACATGCCCCCCCAGAAGAATGCCCCCAGCAACATTCCCAGGTACACAATGCTGCCTGTGGGGACAGAGAGAGAGAGAGAGAGAGAGAGAGAGAGAGAGAGAGAGAGAGAGAGAGAGAGAAAGAGAGCACAGCAGTCAGTACTGTATATGCAAAACCAAGGTGTGAGAGAAATTAATTAAAAGAGCTGATTGACCATACCTGGACTTGCTAGTAATTTCACATTCCATTTAGATGAAATAACATAAAGACAGTTTTTAAAATAACCAAAAATCTGTTAATATTTTAATAAATCTAAATTTCTGAGAAGGAGATATAGTTTACAGTTGTACCCCCAATCCACAGGTATTATATTTCAAGCTCTACAGGGGATTGGCTGGAACTGCGGATAAGAGAGGATGCCTTATTTAACCCTTTTTTACATCCCTGGTCTTATTTGCTTTGGTGTCTGTGCATTTCTTTGAATTCTCTTGGGACTGACTTTGAGTTGCAGAATGCCCATTGGTTTTCAGGAATGCCAATCACTGGGCTGAAGAACCAATTTCGAGAGAAAGTCTCCAGTTCAGGAATTAAAAACAGAATAAAACTGACTTCCTGGAAGATGCACATTGTTGGGTTGTATTCACTTGTAAATATAACTTTATCACTTTTTCACTACCAAAATTTGTCCCAATTATTGTCTACTCCACGCTACATTTTCCCACAAGCAGTCTGCCTAGTCCCCATTGGTTTCCACCATTATCAAAACAAAGGAGATGAATCAATACTGGAATAACTCTGTGAGCCCTCTTCATCATGTTTACACTTGCCTGTACAGTACGCACTTGACTGGTACGCGGCCTATAATTTGTTTCTAGGCTGTCATGCTCCTGTCATCGCCTAGATGTCACCATTTCCCCGTTTCTTAGTTTTTTCTCTACATCATTCCTGATAATTCAATCAGTGCTATCAGCTGTATTTCATTTCTGGCTCTCCCCCACATATATCTCCTTTGTAGGTTATAGCTGTTGTGCTTTTCCTTTGTTAGTGGATATTCTGTTATTTTTTAACTTCTGAGGTGCTCCCTGAAGAGATGTATCTTCAGTTGCTTTCAGAATGTGGACAGGGACAATGAAGTCCGCAAAACAAGGGGAAGCTCATTCCACTGTATAGGTGCCAGAGATGAGAAGAGCTTAGGTTTATCAGTCTTTAGGAGGGGTGCAACCAGTCTCTTCCCATTAGCAGACCGCAAAGAATGGGAGGGACATAGTTCTTGATACGAGACCAGAGGTAACCTGGAGCAGTCCCATTGATGGACTTGAACATAAGCATCAGGATCTTGTATTTGACGCATGCCTGGACCAGAAGCCAATGTAGCGAGACGAGATGTAATGATCCCCTCCATCTGAATAAACCCTTCTGTAATTAGGCTCAGCCTTCACCTGCCTTCCTACGCTTCTCCAGAATCTTACAGTTGGGAACTGCATATTTTTGTAATTTTTATATTGATAATTAAATGCTACTATTAAACTGAAATATAATTAAGATACAAGTCACTGGATTGTTAGGATGACAGAGTGGCCGGACAACCTTGTGAGTGGATGGCTGTCAGACCTACTAAGTTAGGTGACATATGCCTGTTATGTTGGGCTGCTCTGACTCAAACTCCAGGGCTGTTTTCAAGTCCCAGTCCATCCCTGGCTTAAAGCATCATTTTATGGTTGACACTGAGTGTCAGATTTTGTCCAGTCTGAGTGCAGAGCACAGAGGAGAAGTTTATGGAGTCTGTTTGATGTGGGGCAAATTTTCTCTACATCAAAGCATTCACCAAAAAGTAATATGGCTGATAGCAGTTAGGGCACTAGAGAAAACAAAATACTTCTCCACAAATCGCTTTCAGTGACTAAGCAGTTCAGAGCACTAAGGTACAAATGCAGTTACTGTGCAGTCAAGGAAAATGAGACACCACTGCTATTTGTTTTTGCTGTTACTGTATAATAAGCTACAGGCCTGCACACTGCACACTAGCAGTTTCATAAGCAGAACCTATCACATAATAAATTACACAGATTGCCAAAGGGTCTGACAGTAGGCAAAAAATAGCACGTGTAAAATGTAACACATTGTCCTGAATGATTATTTTGAATACTGCAGCAATCATGCAATAAAATTCAAGTGAACGTGGACCTCACAATTAAATGAACAAGATGCATTAAGTGAACAGAATGCTATGTAGCTAAACACAATGCAAATTCACTCAGTAGCTCATTCGATGTGACCTTCCATAAGTTGAACTGGAGACAGCAGGTTTTCATCACCTTTACCATGGGGCAATGCTAGGCTGAACTGGACAGGAGCAGTTTGCATTGCGTCAATCAGCAGGGAAAGGGACAGCTGTACATCAAAAGGAAGGTAGCTGTTGGTTCAGGACCCACCAGGCCTGTCCCTGAGGTCCGATCATCTTCATCTTGAGACTAACCCCGCCCTTTCCCCCACCTTCCGCTCTTGTAGCACACAATTATGCCAAAATTCTTGAAAGTTGGTTGCGAGTGCTGCAGGAAGCATGCCTGCTTGTTGACTAAGCATCATGGTAACGGTGAGCTGAGGCAGCTTTCGCTGGTCCTGCACTTCATTAGTCCCTATGAGGACCCAGCAGTACACGGAGCTGCTATATCCGCTTAACTGCCCTTGATTTCCCATAGTGTTCGCACCGCATAAAACCAGGGAAAACTAACATTACCTCAGGCAGCACTATGGGTGAAGAAAGTCCTCTGGTTTTAGTATTGACATTGACACAAACTGTCAACACTAACACAGCAATGGTGGCTCATTAAGTCAACAGCACAAAGAGCATTTTATGACTGTTGATCCACTAACCCCTGCAACTCCATAGGTAGAAGACGTACAAAAATGACAATTTATCTTCCCCTCACACTCACTTTACGTGGCTTATAAATGCCTTGGTTATCAGTGTAAACCAAAAAACTTTTTCATAGCTGATAGTGACAGTCTTCTGAAAGAGTCTGACACTGAAAATAAACTTGCAGTGTAAAAACATATCCTGTGTAACTGAAGTTGTAACTGACCCCTACAAAAACAAAGGCGCAGTTAAAGGGAAAAGCAATGAGAACATCAACTATTTCTGTAGGACCCACAGACTGCTGAGACACAAGGAATTCGACTCTTAGTGTTAAGAAAAGAGCTAATGAACCTCTATATTGTCAACTCTCTCTTGCCTGCTTCCAAATTTCCTAAATTAAAATCCTGTAACAGACCACTTAACAATGTGTGAACAGTATTTAGTTATCGACAAGGGTACAGATAGTGCAATTCAACATGTGCATATGTACCAAATCTTAGCTGTTTTCCGCTGCATTCTCACACCTGCTGGCAGCACCTTTTTATTCTGTCAGCCTGCCAACTGCCAGAGCCCCCAAGTAACATCAGAGAGAATAAGAAATGAAGTAGCTTTGAGCTCTTCTCCACATCCTCCTGTCTTGCCTATGAGTGTGTAAAGTACTGACACCATCCTCCAGTGCAAAAAACACAAATGCTGTCCACAAATGGGATGAAATTTATATTTGCTGTGATTGAAGGTGAGATAAAACCTAACTGCTAATTACAAGGAAATAAAAAAACCTCAAAAGAAATGAATGTACACAGTGGGTGATTAATTATACCAGTCTCCCTTGAAATACCACTTCCAAGTGCACTCACTTTTAAAACGTTACTCTAAAATATGTACCATTTTCATTATTGTCAGATAAGAGGAATCACAGACTTGACATAAAGGCTATTAACAAGTTCAAGTGAAATCCTTTTTAACACAAATACATTAGATGGACTGCAAGTTTATCACTTATGCTGTGTGATTTCAGATATTAGTCTCCAACATGGACAGCACATTGCATGCCAGAATATTACAAGTTCTTCTTTAACCTTATTTCCTGCACTGAACATTTGCATTCAATTTATTTGTCATGGCTAAATTTTAACACTGACAAGGACCACAAAATAAACAACATCCAAACGTGGAAGGTAAGTACATACACCTGCTAACAAAATACAATTTCCTTCAAGAAGATGGCATCTTATCTTATAATTATAATTAAGTCATGCTTAATGTTGTCACAAGAATGGTGTCAGCAATTACATATTCAACTATAGGTAATTCAGCTGTTGAACAGCAATCTTACAACTACAAACACAGTGTCAGCCTTAGTTGGTAGTTTCTTTCTTTACATTAAAAATTTGATATTCATTTATTCCCTCGTTCATTCATCCATTCATTCATTGTGAAGTGATAACCAGCTTAGTGATCTTTACCTGAAGGACTAACCAAATCCTATTATAGTTCACCTTTTCTTAATACAAACAGACTCACACTAAAGCCACCTTGTACGAAATGCCCTTCTGGAGCATTGAGTTAATGTATAAAAGTCAGAGCAGTGCGGATACAACCACTTGTCTGAGAGAATGGGGGGTTTATAGCTCATCTCGCTGTGTCTTAATGCTGTGCAGGGCAGGTAGGGTGCAAATGACTCAGATGTAAAGACACTCCTTCTTCCTGGTGGCGCTTAATGGAAGTTTGTGAGGAGGTGTCAGCATAAGTGGTGACAGTGAGTGACTCCAGGCTGGAGGGGGGTGGCTGATTTCAGTTAAAAGCCCAGCACCCACTGGCCCCCAGCCTCATCGATGTCCTGCCAGGACAGAGTAGTCATGCCAGTTTGCAGATGTTCAGTCAGGCCAAGAGTCACCAAGATGCACTGTACAGTCGCTAAGGAAACTGGTGCCATGTGTTCCAAAGCACTTTTACATTTATTAAACATGTAGATGTGGGGGGAAAGGTAGCACATCTCTTAAGATATCATGCAAACAAAAAACAAGTTTGACATAAAAATGGAGCTGGTAACTTTGTCCCCAAAATATTTTATATAGATGAGCGAAGGCATATTTTTCCAAATGAAATATTTGCATCTCTTTACTGCTTGAGTGGGTTTCCTCTGGGTTCTCTGGTTTCCTTCCACCCCTGTGTGTGTGTGTGTGTGTGTGTGTGTGTGTGTGTGTGTGTGTGTTCCCTGTAATGGGCTGGCGCCCTCTCAAGGGCATCCCCTCCCTTGTGCTCTAGGCTTCCTTAGATAAGCTCCAGACCACCAAATAAAATAAGTACAGTTTGATAATGGGTGGACGGATGGATAAATGTTCAAACATATTGTGGTGGAGAAGTGGGGGGGTGTGTGATTATTTATTCTATTGATCAGATAGCCAATGAAATGACTCGTACCTTTATTATGACACATAAGAACTGATGCTTATTATACTTTTTGAAAGCGCATCTAAACAGTATATAGTGGATACAGAGAGAGCTGGCCAGAGAGGAAGGGGGCAGGGGAGATGTAAATGGAGACAGAGAAGTGCGGAGAAGAAGAGGGAGCACTCAGGGTTGCTTCCCACAAGTCAAGAAGCATGTTCGGCTGCATTTTTAACTCTGAGTTCACACTTGGATGGTGCGGTGGAGCACTTCTACTACATTTGTGTACCAGTTCTTGCCAATTCTGCTTCACACTTCACATGGACCTCCTGAATGCTTCACAGGACCTCCATACTGCACAGGACCTCCACACTGCACAGGAGCTCCATACTGCACAAGACCTCCACACTGCACAGGACCTCCATACTTCACAGGCCCTCCACACTGCACAGGACCTCCGTACTGCACAATACCTCCATACTTCACAGACCCTCCATACTGCACCATACCTCCACACTACATAATACCTCCACACTGCACAATACCTCCACACTACATAATACCTCCACACTGCACAGGACCTCCATACTGCACAGGACCTCCGTACTGCACAATACCTCCATACTTCACAGGCCCTCCATACTGCATAGGACCTCCACACTACATAATACCTCCACACTGCACAGGACCTCCACACTGCACAGGACCTCCACACTACACAGGACCTCCATACTTTAAACACCATTTTCATTATTCTGAGATAAGTCAAAAACTTCACAGGATCTTTTCCAGGGGCCACCAGTAAAGTGTTAAAATGTAGCATCACCTGCTCCATGACTTGAAATCCATTATCCATTAAGAAAATGTAATGCTCATCTCCTCTGAGCCCTGTCCACTGGGTCATGTGTAATTAGAATTTTTAATTATATCATGTGTATTGTCCAGGATTTGTTTTTTCATCAACTACCTTAGTTAAATTTGCAAGAAGGGATATAATGCAGCTTTTTTTAAAAATCGATCATGCAAAAAGCAGGTTCTCTTTTAGGGAAAGACACAAAGACATAGATAGGACCTACTACTGTTTATAAAGGATATTAACTGAAGCAATAGGTGTTTTCCTTGGCTTTGGCTCTGTTATCTGCTGTGGTAATTAGGTTTGTAAGCTCTGCACTGCAGTTAGTAGCTCTACTTCACAGGCGTTGTCACTGGGATCTGAGTTCATGCAGGGAGGTGCAAAAACCTGCAAAGAGCGAAACGACTGCAATCACACTAATGTGCAGGAATCGTGCAGTCAGCTGACTGTGCTTTGAACAGCCCCACCCAGGCTCAGCTCCCCCAGTTTGAGCCACCTAATGAGCATTGCTCACACCTGCAGCTCTCCACCCCCTTTGCTTGTGACCATTAATGAGAGAGATGTAAACAGGCTTTTGAAGAGGCAGATCCTGGTCCTGACTGAGTCTCACTACGCCAACTAACTGTCACCTGTTTCCACTGACATTTACAGTCATTTACTCAGCTTCTGCATTTTTATCCCTGAGAAATCTAAGACCTCAGGCCTAAATGATTAAAGACCTTCTCCTCTCATCCATAAAGTCGCTAACGCCTTTTGAGAAGTTTGTGCTAGCTCACCCCTAAGCCATTACAGACACCCCTGCTGGCCTAAACTATTTTCCAACATCTGGACTGCCCAGAAAGATCTTAAATACTATTTGTATGATCTGCTGTGGTATGGAGCTGACGGTCTTCATGGTCAGTTGTGTTATGGAGCTGACGCTCAACACGGTCTAAAGCACAGCAAAGTGTAACGTGACTAAAGAAATGTTGTGCCCATGCTTCTCACTGTGAAAGATGACATAGTTGAAAGCCAAATACATAAACAGAAGAGACGGAGAATCATCTGACCACTACAGGGTCTTCTCATCTCTTTGGGACTTTTTATATTTGGTCTTATAGTGACACAGTTTATTCAGTTCAACATATATGTAGTACAGAGACTCGTCAACTTACGAACGAGTTACGTTCTGAGACGCCATTCGAAAGGTGAATTGTTCGTAAGTTCATAATTTGTATGAACACTTTACGTGTGGTCCTACTGTAGGAGTTTTGAGGGACAGATAAATGCAGGAGGTGAGTGTTATGTCAACCAACCTGAAAATAAGGACTTTAATGCTTTTCAGTCAACAGCAAAGAAAAAAGAACACCTGCCGCATAGCCAATACGTAATAAACTTTCGCCTTCCTAAAAGGGGCAGTTGGTTTGGTGAGTTCGGTTTCATGGTAACACTACCAAACATTCCTACAGCATGTTAGTTATATCATAAAGTTATATTAAAACATAAAAAGTTTGTTGTGTTATCCTAAAAGCAAAATAAAAAGAACAAAAAGCATAAATTGTTAATGATTTGCAGTAATAATAATAATTATTATATTATTATAATAATACAATAATTATCGCCACTTTTGTTTCCACTGAAATGGCTAGTCACTTTTTAGCACTACCACTAACATCCCTAGCCTGATGCTTTTCACCAACCATGATGGATACATGATGCACTGGATAATTCTCGATAAATCACGATAAATCTTAGAGCACTCCGGCGTACATGTTCACAGTCCACAAGCTGAGTGAACAGCTCAGGGGAGAAGATGGCGGATCCTGCAGTGCTGCCCGGCGTATGTAGCGGCCAAACGCCGTACCTGACGGGAGAGCTGCGCACATAAATTTTTTAGCTGCGGCTCCCTAGTTCCTTCCTCCCAACAAAAATTGAACTTACAGTGCAGCCTTTGTTCGTATCTATGAATATTCACAAGTCGGATGTTCGTAAGTAGAGCGGCGTCTGTACAAGTTACGAGAAGAAAATTGAGTGGAGAACAATCATAATGTCAGCTCAGGAGAATAACCCTGTAAAAGACTCAGAGGAATGCTGAGACAACCGGGGAGAGTTGTGATAGAACAAATTATCTTGACAGTGTTCATTAGTGTAATTATTAGAGTGGTGTTATCCCAGATCGAACAAAGCAAAACTGTTGTTTGAGCCTCAGTAAATTTATTGTCCCTTCATTTACTTCCGTAATGTATAGCAGCATATAAACTGGAACAGCTATTTTACAACTATTTTTAACAGCTATGGCGGGTGGCCACGGCAAAGGGTTGGTGTGGATGAATATGACAGAGCTAAGAAAGGGTGGAGTCCCCTCAAAACATGCGTGAGTGGGGGACGTGAAATATATGTGTCCCTCCAACGTGTTCTGGGTCTTCCCCGGGGTCTCCTCCCGGTGGGACATGTCCGGAACACCTCCCCAGGGAGGCATCCCGGAGGCATCCGAAACAGATGCCCAAGCCAACTCAGCTGGTTCTTCTCGATGTGGAGGAGCAGTGGCTCTACTCCGAGCTCCTCCCTGGTGACCGAGCTCCTCACCCTATCTCTAAGGGTGCGCCCGGCCACCCTGCGAAGAAAACTCATTTCAGCCGCTTGTATCCGAGACCTCATTCTTTCGGTCATGACCCAAAGCTCGTGACCATAGGTGAGATTAGGAACGTAGACTGACCGGTAAATCGAGAGCTTTGCCTTTAGGCTCAACTCCTTCTTCACCACAACTGGCCTGTACATCGACTGCATTGCTGCTGCCGCTGCACCGATCCATCTGTCAGTGTCACACTCCATCCTTTCCTCACTCGTGAACAAGACCCCAAGATACTTAAATTCCTCCACTTGAGGCAGTATCTCTCCTCCAATCTGCAGATGGCAAACCACCTTTTTCCTACTGTACGTTACACAAATATCATTAATTATTCTTTTTTTCCTAGCACACCCAAATTTAGTCTGGGCTCACAATTAACACTTTGGTTGACCACAAAACTTAATTTAACCTCTTATTTTATCCATTCCTTACTTATGTGGCTTTTGATTTCTCTAGCCTCCTCAGTGACTTCGTACAAAATGGACGACCTAAGCACCAACCCAGTATAGGAGCTGGGAGCTGATGACACACCAGCTAACTAGATATCCTTTGCTACTTATATCGTCACTGTGGCAACAATACATGCCTGCTAGTTACAGATACGATTCACCTCATCTCTGTCGATTACACAGCTGATTTTAAAGAATGTTACTTTAGGAAGGCAAATAGCATTAGGGGATTCCACTAAACAGTGCAGCTCAGAGTCTTTGATAATCCTAACTAACATCAAACTTGACACATTATATCTACTGAGCTGCATAATGCTGATAAGAAGGAAAGAGGTCATATTCTGTCTCAAACACTATGGTCAGTCTGTGATATAACATTGACATATATTTCTTATTTGCATCTTTACTTAGAAATTGGACTTCAGTTTATTTGTCACATTTTCCATTCAGTAAACACAAAGGATACTGTAATGGTGTGTGATTGTTTTGGGAAAAAGACAGCAACCAATTTAAAATGAAGAGTGAGTCTCATAAATCTAAAAAATATATAGGGGAAATGATGTAACCTTAGCAGGTTATACATTTATTCATTTTCCATACCATTTATCCTGTTAAGGGTTGCAGGAAGCCTTGAGCCCAACCCAGGAGATACAGGGCAGGGGACACCCAGGGCAGGGCACCAACCCACCACAGGGCACACACACACACACACACACACACACACACACACACTACAGGCAACTTGGAGACACCAATCAACCTAACCCACATGTCTATGAACTGTAGGAGGAAACCAGAGAACCTGGAGAAAACCCACCAAGCACAGGAAGAACATGCAAACCCCACGCACACAGACCCAAACCCCACGCACACAGACCCAAACCCCACGCACACAGACCCAAACCCCACGCACACAGACCCAAGGAATTGAATCCCAGGCCTCGAGGTGCGAGGCAACAGTGCTAACCACCACGTCACCGTGCCGCCTCCAGGTTATACATTGTGTCCTTATCTTCATTGTATCAACGTTCCATAGTATAGTTAGACAATCATTTTATAATTACCAACATAAAAAGCACAACCAAATGAAACACAGGATTACATAAGATGTAAGGATTTGTTATAGTTAAACACAACAGCAGCATTTATGTAAGCTGTAAACACTTCACTGTTCCTCATCACGAAACATGAACATGAAGCAACAGCATTTGTATTAGGAGACAAGACTCAGTTTCACCATTACTCCAGCATAACTGTATTTTTCAGGTTTTATTGCATTAAACTGAGAAATGTTACTTCCTTGAAAAATTATTTAGACACACTAAAGGACAAAATGTGTTTCAGCCTTGGAATTTGATCAAGCCTGACCAGTCTTGTTTGTTTTGTGAAGTTTGCTAATGATGGTCTAATTACCGTAAAAAAATTTCACCCACACTTTCCAGTAAGCAGTAAGTATTCATCATGCAGTAATTTTATGAGCTCTCTGAGGTGCTATAAAAGCTTTTGATGTGATTTACTCAAAATCCTTCTCTCTAACTCTTTTCATTTGTGTTCATTTCTGTGTTATTGTTGTTATGAGCTTGATTTTTTAAGTCCCATTTAAAATATATGGACCACACTGCTCAGACAGTTTAAGCTATTACATGTCGACATATAATATCACAGAAAAGACAAACATTCAAATAATATTGTAGTTTGTCTTTACAGAAAATGTATAAAATTGTTGAGCATTTTAACATATGCTGTCCAGACTTACAATATATACTTCAAACAGGTTTCTTAAATACATGATTAGGTCTTAAATCAGACACCAAAATATAGATACTGCACATTGTAAATTTTAAGATAATGTTAAAATACTTTAAATATTTGAGATAACATGTAATAATTTAAAATCATGTTGAACAAACAAGCGAACAGTTGGTATGCTCACAAGCAAGCAGACACAAGTGGTTTGCAGTTCGACATCAAAACACAAAGTTTACCAAAAACAAAATCATCAGAATACAAAAAGAATATCCAGCAAAGGAAAATCTGGGCCCGATAAAACCAGGCCAACAAATCAAAGATAAATAGAAGTCTACGCAAAAAATAAACCAATGGACACTAAACATAACTGGGCTGCTATATGCCGCACATAACATACATACTGAGTGATCAGTCTGGAAACATACATAAAGTGAATACAAAAATAATATTTAGGCTGTCCCATCCAGCACCTGTAGTGGCCTACCCTGACCACTAGGTATTTCCTCTTTCTCCCCTGTCTACATTCTTTCTTACTTCATGTTTCTTAGTTAATCATATCAGTGTTACCACCTGTTCCTTGTTATCTGTTCCATATTTAAACCCTGTCCTTGATTTTAGCCGTTAATAATTGTTGTAATGTTGATGGTTGTGATACTTACGGTTAGATGTTATTTGTAAATCCCATAGTCTGGTTCTTACCCCTAGCGTTAGTCTTTTGCCTCTTGTTAATAAACATCCCTTACTGCATAGTGGCCCTCGACTCTCTTCCTGCCATCCCCAAACGTTACATAGGCACACATACACAAAACTCAAGGAAGCCCAAAAACATGTTCAGCCCTCCAAATTTTACAAATAATTTTAGAAAGAGAAAACAAAACAGAATATGTTAACTAGAACATAATAAAGAATTATCCTGAAAACAATTCCTCCTCCCCCCACCATAGGCTCCTGTTGGTACTGACGGCAAACTTGAAGGGAACCACCATGCACACATATATTTGCACGTCGGGCCCGAACGATGGGCGCACCAACCTCCAAACTGCACTGTTTTCCCATACAACAAACCAAGAAAATTCAACACTCCAATAAATAAAACTAAACTATATGTCTTATTTACTGCAAGCAATGGTAATAGAAACCAAAACAATCATAAGAATATATACATGTACCAAGTTATTTCAAAAGGTATACATGAATGCATTTGATACGTACCATATATAGATATTGACAAATATGTGTTCATCAGTCCATATATTTGTGTGCAGCTAATGGTTTATGTGGTTACAATATCGCCGTTGTGTGGCTGTCACTCGAACCAAATTAGTAGAGAAGACTCAATATCTCTACACAGCCTTTAACATATACATGTACACATAAGGTTACACACCTATGGCAGAATTTATAAGATGTTCTCCAGTCTTAGAAAACATGACTGATCATATTAAACACATGGTTTAGTGAGTAATACCACACAGATTAACATATTTGTCATCACACAGTTTACCATTTATCATATTAAGCACAGCAATAAAAGAAACTACACGCACAGTACACAGTGCCAGTTATGTGCCAGGGATACGTCCACTTACAAGCAGTTGGAAAACGAAAGGCAAAAACGTTGCTACTTGGTGCGGTAAAATTGGTACTTACCCAGCCAGCCGGAGCGCGAGTTGGGCACACACATGTCCGTCTCGGCACTGGGCAGGACGAAGCCCACGACAAAGACCTCGACACCGTCTGACATGAGCGCCAGGCCCAGCACAAAGAACAGCTGCCACTGAAAGCGCCCGTGGCCGCACTCTTGCATGATGAGCTCATACTGCTGTGCCAGCTCCTCCTCCTCGGTCCGCCGCTCTGACTCCAGATCACTCGCCCCCTTCAGCCCATCTGCCATGGGCTGCCCTGTGCCCGCTTGCTTCTCTTTGGCCTGGCCCTCGGTCGGGATGCCCTGGTACTCGCCCTCATACATCTCGTCGTCCTCGTCATGACCCTCGGTGGTGTCGCTGGAGCCCCCCTCGTCATTGGCAGCGCCCCCCAGGTCATCCTCCTGCCTGTAGTAATAGCAGTCGTCCTCCTCCTCCTGTTCCTCGTCCTGGAAGCGACTGTAGGAGCGCTGGGTGTACTCATCTGAGGCCCGGTCCACCACCTTGTTAACTTTTTTCACTGCATGCCTCTTGGCCTCCTTGGCAATGTCCCTAGCCCCCTTGACTAGCGACGTCCTCTCCCTGTGGGCATCGTCCATTTTGCCAACAGCAGTCAGCCAAAGCGGTGACGATGGGGCAGTGCTGAGGGCTCTGCAGAAGGGCTCAGGGAGCAGGCTTGTCTACTTGGAAGGGCTCAGGGAGCAGGCTTGTCTACTTGGAACGGCTCAAGGAGCAGGCTTGTCTACTTAGAAGGGCTCAGGGAGCAGGCTTGTCTACTTGGAAGGGCTCAGGGAGCAGGCTTGTCTGCTCAAAAAGGCTCTAGGTACAGGCTTGTGTTCTCAGAAGGGCTCTGGTTACACACTTGTCTACTCAGAGAGGGGCAGATATGCAGGAGATAAAAAGAAAAATACTGTAAACATGCAGATGTTTTCATCATTACTAATGTGCAACAATCATTACTGCTGAAATAAGGACTCTGTAAGAGGCCGTAATGTAAATTCCAAAAAAGAACATTGTTATTCTGCAATTTTAAAAACCATGCTTTCTTGTAGGATGAAGAGACCAGAGGTAAACTACATGAGAAGAGGATGCAAATGCCTGTAGCTTTCACACCTCTGCAATGTTCATCGCTGTTCTCATAATCACACCACCTTTCCGCTTTCAATAACGTAATTATTCACATTATTTTTATTTTTCTAGTTTTTAACCAACTCTTCTTGCTTACACTTCTACACAGCTGAGTGTTTTCTGTATGAAGTTTAATCTTTTCCACAATAAGACTTTTCCCCTGGAGAAACATTCCAGCAAATGTCATTAATGACTGTTAATGTGGATTGCTGAGCTGAATCACAAATACCAGAGGGAGTGAAAACGCTCAGCGGACAAACAGCGGGAAAAAAACTAGGCAACACTGTGAGGTTTAACCAAAATTTAAATTGAACCCAATTAATTGTTATTAGATTAATAATAATCATTCATAAAAGTACTAAAATAATATAACAGTTCTTTAAAATGTGGATAATGTAGAATCAAGTTGAACAATGCATCCTACAGTTTTACACTATTAATTCCACATTGAGTATGGTGTTTGTGAACTTTTAAACCTTATTTTAATCCAGACTTTGTTACTGTGAGCGTTGCCTTTGGTCATACAAATAATTTTAATATGTTTAACCAGTAGCAATAGCACATAAGAGTAAAGCAAAGGACATGGAATCAGGCTGAGTTTAGCATATGCACAAGGAGCTGCACTTGACTGTAAAGGTGGACAGAGAGCAAACAGTCATATCACGTCTACACAATGAGCTGCATATCATTCTCCAGTCTGAGTCAAAACTGAATATTTCCGAACGATAAAAGAAACACTTGCGAAACTGCACAATGAACAAAAGGTTATGAACAGCACAGTGAAAGAGATGTACAGAATTCTTAGGTCCTGGAGAAAACACCTCATGCTCTTTGACAATACAACGAAAAGCTATTTAAAACACAATTCATATTTGGTTTTAAAATATAATGTTAAACAAAAGGTTGAAGAGATGGTGCATGATGTGTGTAAGGTATTGCCTGACGTGGGAGAGCAGACTGCGTGATGCTCAATGTACATCGTCAGTGTTATAGAACCATCCATGTTCTACCGAGTTTGCTCAATACTTGCTGTTGACTCCTGAGTTTTCTACAGCAACTTCTACTCTCCAGTTTCTGTCAGTACTATATGCATAAAGTATATCTGTTGGCATGATGATGTAATGATGTGTATTTTAAGAAAATAGCAGGAAAAAACTAATTTTTATATAATTATAAGAACAGGACGAATTTTAAATTTAACAAAAAGTGTTCTGTAAAACAAATACGACTTTAACGGCACTGTTGCCTGAGCACACAGCCCTGTGTGAAGCTTGTTTAGCAGCACACTAATGAACACTGAAGTACTGTCAGATACTGTTATAACACAATCCGCTGCCTCACAATGTGCAATTTTACTGCAGGATTGAGAGTACTGATTCAAGAGGCTCTCTAAAACAAAATGAATGCCATGACAAAACTGAAAGCCAAAGTGATTAAAACAGCACTATACAGCATTTTGTTACATAGTGGAGCTTTTTTCAGTGGATGCATCTGGGTATCATGTCAAAGGTTAGACCATAACCTTCATCATTTACACATTCTCTTTCCACATACTATGTTCCGATCCAGTACGCAGTGTATTTTGAGGTGTAATTAACACAAAGCACCTTGGTATCATTTACAGTAATGTGTTTTGTACATTGGTGATTATGCTGTAGATTTGATTCATTTTTTTTCCAAGATTACTTGGTTACAATTGCATTCACACAGTATTTCCGCTACGTTAAGCTAACGAGACCAACACATGCACCTCAAATGTGCAGGTTTTCGCTGTGGACCTGAGCACGCACATCCAGGTGCAGCCGCACCCGAGAGCAGACCATTTTCCCCTCTGCTGAGTCAAGGTCCGCTGTCTGTCCGTCAAGGTGCAAGTGAAGCACATCTGATCGCCCCTCTGTCAGCACCGATGAGCCTCAGCGGGAGCAGACAGGGTCACGCACGCTCGTTTGGGCCTGCCAAAGGTGTATGCCTTCACAACAGCCTTAAATACTGCAGGAAGTGCCATTTTATCCACAAGCAAATTTAACATCAAGATTTAATATCAAGCTTTTGATTGTTTATTTATTTATTTTTGGCTCCAGACCCTGCGTTTTAATTAATTAATTTTTTTATTTTCGTGTTTTGTGCCATCAGTATCTTTGACAGACGCTTGTAGACACCATCTCAGAATAAGACACAAAACAAGACGCACAGGATTGCAAAGACAACCAACTTAAACTGAAGTTATCAATGTATTTAAAAGAAAGAAGCTGAAATGAAGTCTATCCACAGACACCTTGGGGTAAAAAAAAACCACTGGACTATACCTAGAAGAATAAAAACCACAGTCAAAATATTATGCAAAATATCACCAAATGACACCATTAAAAGCAAGACTATACTATTAATTACAGCATAATTAACTAAGATTACATCTATAACATTGTTCATTTTTAGCTGTGACAAGGTAAAAATTATAGACACTGAAAAGCTACAAGTATGGAGATTGGAGTGGTTATGATTAATATAATGACTTAAATTACACTGTATGTAAGTCTATTAACCTGTTACAGAAACTTCAGTGCAACTACACTGCATAAGTCAGTGTATTTGAAAAACAACTTTTAACTTTTTGCAAAGGGCATAAACATAATCTAACATAAATGTCCATCTATAACATGAGAATTCCTCAAAGAAGGATCGTACTCATGCTGTACAACTAAATTGAGGTTTTTAACATGAACAAAAGGCTATGAACAGTCTGTGGATCAATTAATTACTCATGAATACAGGGAAGCTAAGACAAAATATGACAGATGTAAAAATGCTAAAATTCTGTGTTTTTAAAAATATTGATTCAGATGTATAGATGACACTTGATTATTAATAAAACATGCCTGGTAGTAGATGGAGTCAGTTTCATAGGAAAATGAAAGAAAGGTTTGGCGGAATTCATGCTGTTCATCTTTTATTTTGGTGCCCATGTGCTCGTAATGGTAGCAGTAAGGTCTGCTCTGACTTTCAGCAAATCACCAACAGAACAGCAATCATTGCACTACTATCCACAGAAGAATGTGGTTTTGTCGCAGCACATTGTTATCCATGTCTCTTCTGTGCTGTTTCGTAAAACACGTTACTGTTTTCCACATTTCTGTAATCTTAAGGTAAACAACTCCTGTGGGTTTCAAGAAGCAAACTACAGATAACCTGTATTACAAAACACACGTCACAACTTACAAATAAGGACTCTTCAGGTTTCCTCATGCACAAATACATGCTCTTATTTTGCAAGGAGAACAATGTCAATACTGCTTCAGTAATGAATGAGAATGTTTCTAATTGAAACTAGAAATTCAGTAATATGATTATTATGCCCCTGGCTTGTACTCCTTGTAATTGTTTTCATTGCTTCTTGTCACGGTTGATTTTTAGCAAAGATTACGTTGTTCAGCAGACTAGATTAATTACACTTCTGTTCATTAAAGCTTATCACTTGTCCATCAGCACGGAAAATGTTCAAACCTGCTGTGAATGTCTAAGTTAGGGATGCAACTGGATGACTGGTCAGCATCAATCTGTCTTTGATATCCATCCATCCATTATCTTAACCACTTATTCCTGGTGAGGGTTGCAGGGAAACCTGGAGCCCATCCCAGAGCACATAGG
>JABJVR010048565.1:0-24146 GCA_025773905.1 Chitala chitala
TCCCTATAAACTGCTGTAACAAGTGAATTTCCCCACTGTGGGATCAATAAAGTTCAATCTAATCTAATCTAATCTAAAACTCACTGTGCCTCAGCAATGTGTCAGGGGAAGGGATGGCGGTGAGGGGAGAGTGGCCACTATGTCTTGAAGCCTGACACTGTTGAGCACAACACCTGACGCCCACCAGCACTGAGTAAACTGAAGTTTGAGCTGCGGTTCTGGCTGGATGTCCTGCCAGATGGACCTGTCTACAAAAGGAACACTGTCTCCTAAAGTGACCTACCACACAGACACCAGCCCACAGATGACCATCTCACATTCAGTGCCCAGAAACCTTGCCTTGTGTGAGCTTGCGCTTAAAATCCAACAGCTACAAGTTGTTACAGACAGGGGCTGCCAAGAAAAACCTTTGAAAGGGTCGCAGTGTGTGTGGTGTAGTATAGTCATTACTCCTGGTAAAATGACATTAGAACAATTCCTTAAATATTCCATTTGTATCCATAGTTACCACACAATGGATGTCAGTTAAAATGTCTGAGATTTCCATTAGTGAGGGCAGCTGACACAGGTAGAGTTATACATATTCTCAGGAGGTGATGCACAGGTCAGAAACAGACACCTTCCAGAAGCCTAATGTTTTACTTCACTCTCAATTAACTATGATCAGGTTGTTGGGGTTCTGCACCTCTAAGTTATACAAAACACAATTCATTGTTAGCACAGCCAAAGCGCTGTAAAAACTCACAATCTGAGTTGGACCTGTGTCAACATTATAACGCAAGTTAAAGCTTTGTCAAGTCCATTAAAAATCACACTCAAAGTATGTCAGCATTGTCACAAATAAAGTCAACCCTGTTATATAGTCATCTCTGTGTCAACAATGTGTCATCCTTGTCACTAAGAGAGTCACCCATGTGTCAAAACTGTCACGAAAGAGAGTCATGGCATGATGATAAAATGAACATTTGTCCATCCATCACAGTCAGTCAGTCATACAGGTTTTAATTTTGAGAATTAACAATGAACAATAAATAGTCGACAACTTTCCATATCACCAGACAGCCTTATTTTCCACTGGTTAAAGTAAAGCCGGAAACATTTGCAACAACAGAGTCAGGCAGTCCTTCAGTGATAGAAGAGTCACAGTAGAGAACTTCCAGCACTTGTAAAGTGTAACTGATTAAACTAAATAAATTTATGTGTATGAACGAGTTCAAACTGGCATGACAGGTTTTGACAGCTGTCTATATGTGCAAGTACAGGGCAGTGGGGGATGTCTTTGACAGTTTTGCCTGACAGTTATGAATAAAGTAAGTGAAACCTATGACTTGTCTTGTTCTAGTATGCCATGAAGACAATACTAGCACACCACGTCCTTTGCATTTTGCCTTATAGTGGTCTCTATTGAGACACAGATTGCTTAAATGCCACCTCTGTAAATGATGTTCTCTTCTTACACACCAACTTCAAGTAGACCTTTTATACATGTTAATAGTTACAGGCTGCAGTATCTATAAATAAAGTCTTTTGTTAATTTAATTAACATTATTTAGATTTATGCACTATCAGTAAAAAGCTTTAAAACACCTACATTTTTCCAGTTATTAAAATGTATGCAGTTTAATGTTTCAATGTACTATGAAAATAAAGCAAATAAATAAAAAATTGGACATCCAAAAGAAAACATGGAATTGTGTTGTCTAACAAAATGTTTCCAATTTTTCCAAGTTTCCTCCAGTTTCCAAGTGCCTTTTGATCATGTAGGAAACTGTACATACTGACATCTTGGCTTTCTTTGCATTTTCTCTAAAGGAAAGACCTACACTTTTAAGGGTTATAATGGTCAGTCTGTCTTCCTTTGTTAATTCCCTTTTTCTCACCATGTTGAGAGTAATATAGTACTTCCTGCAGTACTGTCCAAATATTGCTTAATAGGGTGTAGTAACACAGTCTGTTCCTACACTGCTTTTATACAGACAGAGGGCTTGTAATCAACAAAAGTTGGGACACCTTTAGGTGTAATTGTTAGCATAAAATTTCAAGGCTTAATTTACTTACATTGCTGCAGATTAACTGTGAGTGTCACGCCCAGCATCTATAGTGACCCACCTTGGCTACTACATGCTGTTTCTTCTTTTTCTCTCCCACACATTCACATTCTTTTCCCACTTGAGGTTTCTTGACTAATTCAATTATCACGATCACCTGTGTCCCATCACCAACTCCTTTCTATTTAAACCCTGTGTTTGGCTATGGTCCTTTGCCAGTTGTTGAGACTGTGGTCTGTGTAGTTCCTTGGCCTTGTATTTTGTTTATTGCCAGCTTTCTTTATATAAATTCTTGAGTCTGTGTACCAGTACCCTGTTTGTGCCATTAAAACCCTTCGCACTTTAGACTCAAACTTTGCCTCTGACCCTCCTTGCCCATGGATTGTGACAGTGAGTTGTTACCCCATTACCTCTTTGCTGAAAAAAGGCCTTCTTGTATAACTCTGAACTGTACATTATTTTTCGGCTTTCGTTAAACTTTTTTTTTTTTTTTTTAAAGTTATCTGGCCATCCATTTACCTTGGTACCATTATCTTAACCGCTTATTCCTTGTGAGGGTCACAGGGAAGCCTGGAGCCCATCCCAGAGCACATAGGGCACAGGGCAGGGGACACCCAGGGACACACCAATCAACCTAACCTGCATGTGTTTGGACTGTGGGAGGAAACTGGAGCACCCAGAGAAAACCCACCAAGCACAGGGAGAATATGCAAACTCCACGCACGCAGACCCAAGGCAGAAACTGAACCCCAGGCCTGGAGGTGCGTGGCGACAGTGCTAACCACCATGCCACCGTGCCACCTTACCTTGGTACCATTTCAGGTTATTCACCGGACTTGAACTGTTTACATTTCAATTAAAAACTGGAAAAATTGGGGTGTTCTAAAATATGTGACTGTAATGTATATTTTACTGGAATGTTTATCTGACTGTATGCTAATTTGTGTGGTGTGTTTTTTTAAATATTACAACTTCTAATGCTTACTCCTGTTTTGAAAGCTATGGCATCCATTTGTAATGCTGTTCAAATGATTTAACAGCTTTTTTTTTTTTTTATTAATCAACAAACACGTTATTTTAACAGTGTGTGTGTATATGTATGTTTGTAATGCATTTCTGCAGGCGAGGGCAGGACACAAATGTTTGTGTGGGTGTGCTTCAGCAGTAATATGGCCAGTTTTGTGGGACTGAGTGTTGAAGTGGGATGGAATCTTGCATCAGCGGATAGGAGCAGCCCAAAAAAAGCAGGTTGAGGGCTTAAATTGGCAAATTTAATGGGGGTGTGGACAGGTGTGGGATTGAATCTTGCAGGTGCAGGCAGATGTGGAGTTCCAAAATCAGAGCCATGGAGAATTGTACACCGCACTCATGTTTTATGCAGTAAATGTAAATCCTGAACACATTACATGGGTGGACAGCAAAGGGAAATGCTATACTTCCTTCTGAGATGAATGTTGGAGAATAATCTGTTGGACATATCAATGCATTCCTTTGGAAAAGTCCTTGCTTCCTTGCTGAGTTCAGACCATTGGCCGGTACTTGGCCCGATGTGATCAATAATAAACATACAGGCTCTTATTACATCGCCCTTCCAATGTGTAAGACAAAACCTCATCCCCCGCCTATCCCTTAGAATGTCAAGAAAACAAGTTAAAACCCACAAACATTCCTCTTTTTAAAACCTCACTCCTGAAACCTGGCATTGTGTGTTATGCATTCAGGTGGTGTTTGCTGGTATACAAGACAACTTATCTAGTCTGTACATTGAGTTCTCTATCAGTCTGCTGCAGCAGCACAAGAGAGTGGGCCCTGGCATATTGTCACACATTGTATTCTGTTTATTGTGGATGCATTCCAGCAATTTTGTGGGGTGACCTTACAGCACTCTGCCCTAAGCAGGCGGTGAAGTTTTATCTTCTTCTTAGACGGTTTCTTAGATAGCTGGTTATTTTCAAGCTGACTGTTGAACATTGCACTTCTAATGTTCTTTATCCTTATAGCTTCCTGCTGAGATCCAGACTAAATTTAATTTCCTGTTTTTAAGATCGTCTTTGTACAACAAAATAGAAAAATCTGACCACAGATTAACAGGGTCGAGTTCACATGTAACTGAGAAGTCATCCCTTTCAGACAGCTGCGGAGGCAGCTCATTGCTAAGCAACCCGGTGTCAGAGGTCGTCGTTCCAAACCCAGTCCCAGGAGTGGCAAAGCGCTTCAGGACAAAGATGAGGCCGTAGCTTGGGGTGTGAGGAACTCCCAGTGCCCAGCCACAAACCGTCCTGCTGGAATTTCATTGCAATCCCCCTGTCTCCGTTTGATTTAGTTTCGCTGTCTGAAGCCAGGCTCCATGTGGATGAGAAGAAAACTGATGTCTTTGGAGCAATGATTTATGAAAAGAGGTACTTTTATCTCTGCCTGCAATGTTTGTGCAATCTTAGTGACTTTCTTTGCATACAGGACTGTTGCCGAACAATATCCGTCCCTCATGTGACCCTAAATTAGCCAAATTTCTCAAATTTACAGTCAGTCCAGTAAAAGCAAGTTCCCATTGGGTGATGTGCTGTGTTTTCTGTGCTCACTACGACAGGTCGTCATCGTAATCAGTACCATTTTTAAGCTCCTCAAGGGGACTTGCTCACATTCAAAACAATGGCAGGACACAGAAGTATGATTATCATAACCATAAACAAAACATTAATTACTATTGATAATAGGTTATCAACAAATATAGGCACAGAGAAATAAAACATAGTGACCCTGTTGCCAAGGGTTATGCAGACTATCCCAAAACAATAGCATATTCCCACACACTAAATGTGGTCTACCACTGTATACCTAAGACTCAGATGAACCCTTAAATCAAACCACCCATTCATTTCTGATTTTTGTTTTTTTGTTCTCTTAATTTGTTTATGCGTTTTCACCATGTAACCATCTACATATGTCGCTTGCTTGCAGCAATACAGGTCTGTGATGGTAACGATCGCTTAACATGTTTTTTCCCCTGCAGTATATTTCTGTGGCTGGAAAACCCATGGTGGCCAATGCGTAAACACTCAGCGTGTGGTCTGCTGCGTTACATTGCATTATCCTTCAACCAAAAACAGGGAACTCCAGCCCTATGACACAGAGCTCCATTTGTAACCAACCATTGGTGACCTTCTCCAGAAGATCGGTGTGGTCTGTTGGACTGCATTTTGCACTGGATTGCCAGGAAGAGGCACAAGCAACACTGCCCTCACCCTACACCACTGCTACAGTAACAATAGTTTGTGTTTTGAAATTGAATGGCTGAATGAACACTGTGTCCTGGGGGGCTAAGATGTTATTACAAATTAGCCTGCTGATCAGCTATTTGGCATTGTATTACCATGTTGACAAAACGGCCCTGTGTGTAACCATTGTGATTGTGTGTTTTGCACTGAATAGCCATTTTCTGTTAACTGAAATTTCCCTTTTCACCTCTCTTCTCTATGCCACACAGGACCTTGCTTGTTTGGCTGAACAGGTTAATTCTAAAGCATGTTTTCCTAAAGGAGAAGCTGGGTGGGGAGGGATGCTTCTGCTGGGTCATTAACGTGTGTTCCTAGACTGTCAACTATTTGACTTGTGCAGTCCTCGTCTTGATGAATGAAGACGAAACCACTAACTGCTCTGGTTGAAGGCTGAAGAAAAACAGATTCTGACTTTACAAAAGATGTTGTCAGTAGGGATTGTAGGACCTCTGTAAGCACCATAGCTTGATCATGGTGTGAGAGAATGATTGACCCTCCTCATTTCAGACTTATAATAACTTGTAGATAGGCAAGCAGAACAGTAGACCACAGTGAAAACAGGCATAGGTACATAAAACAGCAGTTCATTACAGCTGAAAACAATAGTTCCCAGAGCTGCCCTGGGGAGCAACCAGCCAATTAAAGTTTAAATGTTAATTAATGTGGCATTTAACCTCGCAGGTCCAAGGTCGCCTACACTGACACGTCAAAGGAGGTCTCCATAATTCAATGGAGGGACAAGAGGCCCATCCCAGACTGCAATGAACCCAGGACAAAGGAGACCCCATACAGCATAAAGTTTAATAAGGGGGGCTTTTCGCAGGACAGAAAAGAGAGTGTCTGGAGCATTGCTGGAATGCCAAACAAGGTTAAAATCCAGCTCCTAAGATACGACATTTTCTGCAATAATTCTACATATGCTTAAAGAGTAAACTTCAGTGCTTAACACACAAATAACTTGGATATACTAATTTACATTTTTTTCATTTGGCAGATGCTTTTATCTAAAGCGACTTACAAGTGAGGTATAAAGCAAGCAAAAATCCATGTCAGGGAGATTATATCAAACTCTGAGTGCTATAAAATGAAATGTGTTTGTTTTTACGTGAATATGAAGCTGTGAAAGACTTTGTCTTCAATGGTTTTTTGAATATTGGGAGGGAGGGTGCAAAGCATGTGGATGTAGTTAAGTCATTCCACCATTGTTGGACTACTGAGCTGAAGAGCTTTGCTTGACATCTTTTGCTATGTGATGTAGGGACCGATAAACACCGTTTACTGGCTGAGTGCAGGGGGCAAGAGGGATTGTAGGCCTTAATAAGGGTGCTCAAGTGAGGAGGTGTTGGTCAGTTGACCACTCTGTAGATGAATGCCAGAGCTTTTGAACCTGGTGCGGGCAGCCAGTGCAGAGATATGAACAGTGGTGTAATGATCAACCAAAATGACACATGCTTCTGCATTTTGGATCATCTGGAGAGGTTTGACTGTACGTGCTGGTAGCCCTGTTAGCAGAACATTGTAGTAACATACTGTTTCTAACAATGCAGTTTTGAAACAATTTTTTTCAGTCTTAAAAACATGCATTATTTATATATATATACACACACACACACACACACACACACACACAATTTTTTGTGCATTGAATTTTTTTTTTCACAATCGGTTCAACTCAATAAATGAAATATTTGTTTTTCTGAAATTTTCATTTTTTCATCATGAAAAAAAATCTGTCCTTTATGAAATCCTGTATGAATTTGACACATTTAGACTTTGATACTTCAGTCCATTCTTTAATCCAAATTTTGTGCAACAATGCCAAATTATATGAATAGTGTTGGTAGATAACAGTCTTGAAGTCATAGCACATTGCTAACCAATTTCAAGTCTGTGCTGTGACTATACCGATCTGCAAAATTTTTTCTTTACCAAAAGTTTCCTTGTCAGTTTTTTCCTGTGAGGTCCTCTGGGTCTTGGACCTGAAGGGAGATGAATCTTTTTCCAAAATGCATATCTCTATCTGACTTATACATGTTTTCCTCATGTATTTGCCAGTACTTGGCTTGATGATAGGAATGATGTTACGTGTATCCTGGGCTGTATTTTCCTTGCACCAAATGTAGCACTTTTCTTTCAGCACGAGCTCAACTTTAGTGTCATCAGACCACAAAGCTTTCTTCCAGAAGGTTTCATGTGATGTCACGTAGCTCCTATTGCAAACACCAGGCATGACTTCATGCTGGCTTTTTCAGATGTGGCTTTCTTCTGGTCACTCTCCCAAAGAGGCCAAACCTGTGAAGTGCTAAACAGATTTTCTGATGCCTGGACAGTTTCTGCTATTTCAGCCAGAGTGCTCTCCGTCCCGGACGGTGCTGTAGTTGCCCTCATCCTCACCTCACTGACATGTGCCATTCTTGTTTGGTTGCTCAGTTTGGTAGGGCAGCATGGAATTTGGGAGTGTCTGGACTGAATTACGGTTTTTTCATTTTGTTATAGTGTCTATGAAGATTCTCAGTCGTCCAGGTGAGGTTATCTATCGGTTATTTTGCATCAGTTATTTTGTTAGAGCGGATCATGATCTTATGGAGGTTTTAAGTTTATCCAATTATTTTTACCTCAACATCATATTGCAGTTCCAGAAGAAAGTCCTTTGTCTTCATTGTTGCAGCACAGATCTATTCTGCTCATAATTCAGTTTGTGAGACCTCAGAACAGTCAGCAATCTGCACTCACTGAGCACTTTATTAGGAACATTGTACTGAGGAAGAGCATCAGTTCCATGGCACGGATTCCACATGATTTCAGACACATTTCCATGAGATTCTGGTTCATGTAGACATGACTACATCATACAGTTTTGCAGATTTGTCAGCTGCACATGCATGCTGCAAATCTCCCACTGTAGTACAACTGAAAGCTGTTCTACTGGATCAGGTCAGTAGGGCTTTATGCCACATCTGTATATGGCCTGGGAAGGTCAGTGAAGAACACTGAACTTATTTTCAGGTTTGTAAAACCAGTGTGACACTTAGTGTGATACTTTTGCTTTGTGATGTGGTGAATTATATTGCTGGAAGTAGCTGTTAGAAGATGGGTAAACTGGCTAAAAAGGGATGTTCATGGTCCACAACAGTACTTAGATAGGCTGTGGCACTCAACTGATGACTGATTGGTATTAATGGGCCCAAAATATGCCAAGAAAACATGCCCCACTCCATTACATCACCATGACCAGTCTGGACTACTGACACAAGGCAGATTGGGTCCATGGATTCATGCTGTTGATGCCAAATTCTGACCCTACCATTTGTGTGCTTCAGCAGAAACTGCGATTCATCAGACCAGGATATGTTTTTCCAGTCTTCAAGTGTCCAGTTTTGGTGAGCCTGTGCCCACTACAGTCTCAGATGTCTATTCTTGGCTAACAGGAGTGGAACCTGATGTGATATTCTGTTGTTGTATTGTATCTACCATAAGGTTTCTTTGTTGTGCATTCTGAGATACTTCTCACCACAGTTTGTAAAGCGAGGTTATCTCAGTTACTGTAGCCTGTATCAGATTTTATGCATGCACTGGTACCAAATGAGTGGGTAATTAGGTAATCACACAAATAAGCAGGTGTACAGACATTCCATTTAAAGTGCTCTTTGAGTGTATATTATGTAGTCATAGAGGCAGAAAAGAAATTAACACAGGTATACCACGTAACGTAATGACTGTATAAATAACATGGCACTTCATTTAGGTTATTAAAAAAGGAGGTCAAAACTTTTTAAATTTATGTAATTCTGAAGTCATCTCAATATTTTATTTAACCAGAAAATAACATATACAGATGTGGCATAAAGCCCTATTTAATATGCTTAATGCAACACAACATAATGAGAAATAATAAATGGGTGGTCAATACTTTCTCATGGCATTGTATTACATCATCTTATTTAAGATTTCTTAAATAAATGGGTTTGTTCATTATATACACAGTGAAAGCAATTTCTAATTTGTTCTATTCGATGTGTACATATAGCAAACGTTTCAGTTGTTAATGCCTTTATTAAGCTGACAAGCTACATGAATGTCATTCAATGCCCAGCTTTCAGTATGGTTGAGATGAAACTTGGCATTTTTTAATGCCAAATTATCAGATTTTATGTCTTACGTTATATTATGCACAGAAGGTAACCATGTCTATAAATAACTTCAGACATCCATAAAATGACTTATGCTGACATTTCACTGAATATAATTTTCATAACTTTCACTGTAATATATCACATAAGTTTCATTATTTCTTTTACAATACAGTCTGGACCTGAGCTTTGATGCACTCTCTAAAACAATAGGTTCCTGACATTTCAAGACATTCTTGCACATCTGCACAACTGAAGTTGGACATCACATAACCCCACAACACAGGCATACAAACACAAATTTTCATGTGATCTAACATCTCTTGGCTAGCACTGAAGGTCTGAATGGCAGCCTGCATGACAATGGTACCCAATACTCTCCAAGAAGGGGTGACAGATGGCACCATGGAATCCAAACACATGCCATGTGGGGAGCAAAAGTTCTTACAACAGACTACATATTCTAGAAATATAAATATTATTTGTACTGTTAAAGACTTGTGCCTAGACAATTATCCTATTAAATCCTATCCTATTATCCTATTAAAATTGAGTTAGGGGTAATGCCATTTTTATACAAAAATTAGTCCAGGCAAATCTTTACCTGCCACACTTCTGGAATACAATTGAAGAATCCCTGCACAAGTGAAATTACTTTGCACAAAGTGGAAAATCTGGTCAACATGGTAAAAGCCTTGAATATTCTTACAGAAAAACCCTTCCAAACTGAGAATCCAAACTATTGTACAGGGTTAAAAAATGTTGTGATAGCTTTCTGTTGACTTTTTGCTACCAGCACAGTTTATTAATTATATTCAAAATAAGGCAGCCAGATTCAAAATAGTCTCACATGAAGTCATTGCTGTAGTTTCCCTGAGCAAGTGAATTAGCTAGAAAGCACCCTTAAGAATGAATTAGCCAGAAAGCTCAACTAAGAGTGAATTAGCCAGAAAGCTCCACTAAGAGTTAATTAATGGAAAGCTGCAGTAAGAGTTAATTAACCGAAAAGCTACCGTGTTCCAATAAGAGCAAATTAACCAGACTGCTACAGTAAAATTTAATTAACCAGATTGCTACAGTAAGCCACTCTATAAATTAGTACATAGTGTCCTTTTTGGTATAAGCATCAGCTCAGTAAATATTAAAAAAAACAAAAAAACAAAAACAAAAACAAATGAACTCCACGCAACTTCTCAACTTCAAAATGAACTTCGTGAAACTTCTCCTTGCAGAGAAGTTGCACAAAATTGATATTGCTGGTCCAATGCTATGACAGACCATATGTGACATCCATACATTTTGAAGTTTATGCAAATTTTCTGATTTCTCTTTCTATTTTGCTTTAACTTCTAAGGCAGCTTTGTTTGGTGTTGACCCAACATACAGTATGATCTGCCCAGATTTACACCCAGTGGGTTCATGGGAATTGGGGGTTGCCTGACCAGTGAGTACATTACCAATCAGAAACTGTCACTGTGGGGGCCATTAAAACAACTGCACTTGGCAAATGAGTTATTCTCCACATGTGACCACCTCAGCTGTATTATTTTAACAAAAGTGGCTCTTAGCCTGGATGGATCGATTTCAACTAGACACAAGAGTCTCATCTGGAGTAACAACCACTTCCAGCCACATTTGCTCTTTGAACTTGTTTTTATAATGGTTTCCTCAGGAAAGGTCTTAATGAAATTTAAATTGTTTGAGTTACTTTGCAATAAAAATATCACCTCAAATCAGGAGATAACAGGCTGGAGAAGTTCTGCTAACAATGTAAAAATACCATAAAAGAGACAATGTGACCCATATTACGAAAACATTCCTTTTGCTTTAGAAGAATAATGCAAATTCTTTCCGGTTGGCTAATGACAAGAAATTCTAAGAACGATCTGTGAACAGGTGGTCAACAGATAAAAAAAATTTTACCATTTAAAAACCCTGACTACATTGAATGAATTTCACCATGCTGCATCTTAAGGTGTTAGAAAAATTAAGTGTTAAGGCTTTTGCGAATTAATATGCTTAGTATTGAAATGGCTCAGTGCTGCAGAAATGTTATTGAACCTGATGCCTGTGCTTGCAGAATATACGGCCTTGAGGCTTATCTGCCCAGCAGCGCCTGTCTGAACGCCCCCACCCCACACACACAAAAACCAGCACAACCGTCTATATAAACTATGTATTATTATTTTAACTTTGAGAGTTACTTGGCTGATTCTGATGACTGTCCCTCATATGAGCATTAAACATTTTCGTGCTTGAACCATCTCTATCGGTGTCCTGAGGGTTATTGAAGATAGAGAAATTTTCCTAACATAAGGCAATAAAAGACAGCATAATTTTCCAAAACACCAGTATGACAGTTTCCATATCTCAGTATATCAGCGAAGCACAATAAATCTGCTAAAATGAAACTGAATTCCAATTCACAGACTACAGAAAGTCAATGTTTAGGATATTGGTAATCCAGCAAGGTACTATTTTTATCTTTGTTCTAAAACATGAACTGAGGTGGATTGTTACAATTCATCTCCATGCCAAAGTAATTTGCCTGAAAAAATGCATTTTGTCTGGAGGCACACTGTCCATATGGGGTTTAAATACCACTTTCTCCTTTAAAACATGTGCTACACATGTAATATATTGAATAAAGTCCATAACATAAATTCTTCCCCATTCACAGAAACAAAGGCAAATTAAAGATGAATCATTACGAGTCCCATATAACTTTTAGCAGCAAAATGCTTTTGATAAAGTACCTTAAAAATACTGCAAGAACAAAGACAGGCCTGTATGTTATCAGTCTTCTCACACACACACACACACACACACACACACACACACACACACACACACACACACAAATCTGAATCAGGAATTTTACAATGACAAAATTCTGAAGGGATGAGGGAAATGTTATTACATTATGGCGTCTGGGACCATGTGCTATGCGTTCTGGTTTTTAAGGCAAAAGAAAATTATATGGAACAGCAAGATGAAAAGAACCTTCTATAACAAAGTAAACATCATCAAGACTACTCGGATTGGATCACCAAACCTGTTACTTACACTATGAATGTGCATTTCAGGCAATTTAAGAACTGATTAAACTTAATTTATTAACACAGACAGTACTAGATGAAACACATGGATGCATTCTGTGTCAGCTGGATTTTGAAAGTTAGCCTCACACACGTCCTTCATTACTGGAGGCTGAAGCCAAAACTTAGACTTACGCGTAAATAACATTTGGAACAAACGTAAATACTGGAGTGACATTTTCAAGGTCACATCAAGCCACATCCAAGGTAGTCCATAACGTACAACAGCCAGCAGAAAAAATACAGAGCTCTTATGGCAGGAGAACGGCATCCTGCTTCCAGTCACAAAGCGTGTTTTCACTGAACCCCACCCAAACCAAACATGCTTTCTACCATAGCATGTTTGAACTTCAGATGTAACCAAGCAGGACGTGCTTAAACAACTTACGTTTGGTGCGGAACAAAGGAACTGACAACACCCAATTTGGACTAAGTCTGTGTGTAGACTGCACAGAAAGCTCACTCAGTTTAGGGAAGTGGGAGCCTGAAGACTATTCTCAGCAACTGAAGAGACAAAGGACACCTTGCACAGAGCGCTACCCTAAGACAGCATTCCAAAAAATATTATAAATATAAAATGTATGTCATTGTGTGAAGGTTAACCATTATTCCAAGATAAAATAATGAGAATCATTATGGTGTTAGATACAATGGCATAACAAAGAAACGGTAACCCGAGATACAGGTCACCATGTTCTCCATTTCATTAGTAGTGACTCTTCTGTCTACTGTCCTCAAACAACCTTTTACAACTTAGATGTAAAAGAAAAATTTAAGTGACAAATTACTTACTCCATACTATGATCTTCAACAAAGGTTTCCATCTTCAGCTAATAATGAAAAGTAGGTTTGTATGCACCAATGTCCAAAGTGTGCATTTGTATCTCTGGCATTAAAAGGCTACAAACAGTTTAGTTATTCTAACCATGTTTGTCCTTTTTTTACAGGGTGCTTTGTGGTCAGCACACACAAATGAGTAACCTCACCCAGAAAAGACACACCAGAATAAGGGAATTCTACTGCAATCCTCACTCAGAAGTGTCTGTCAAAAACTGTGCCCCTGTGTGTAATTTTTTAAGTTTTTAAACAGCTCAATTGATTTCCTGCTTTGAAACACAAACTTTATACGTAGAGCCTAATACCTTCCAGGGTCTGTAACACAAGGACTGGTTTGGTCACCCCTTGCATGATCTTTTTCTATAAATCAAGAAAAACTTTTACTGCTCAAATGTGTTTTTGTATACAAAATAACTATGCATTTGTAATGTATTCTTAATTTATATACTCGGTGTCAAAACATGCATACTTCAAAACATATGATCACAACAGAAACCAGCTGTGAATCTCACAAGATCAGGCTGGTGTCATACTTCAACCTGTCTGCAAATTGTGATGTTTCTGGGCCATTTAAAAGTGCTCCACATTCCAGCACATACATGAGGGATCATGTGTCAGTGCTTCCTATATGCTATTTAGCAGTTGCATCAGCAATACAAAGCCAACATTAAGGGCCGTAAAGACACAGAGAAACTCTCCGGTCACAGGGATCTCTCCAGGGGGCCCACAGGGAAGCCTGACTTCATCTGTCAGTACCCATGCAGATGAGCCCCTATGGACAGAGTGATAGTAAGAGGTTTGCGAGTCCTTCGATAACCTACATTTCATTCTCATCTTCTGAGGCAATGATGGGGCAAATGTTGCCTTATATCATCAGCAAGACCCCACATTTATGAGAATCATAAATCTTTATGTTTAACTTCAAAACAAACCCTGTGTAGCTAAAAGAGTCAACTGGGTCATCTTCTGTTATGAAGCGATTTAAAAGACGATGTGTTACAAACAACGAATAAAGATACAAAATGTTGGCAATTCCCACTGATGTAACTCCATATGTTAAATTAGCACTGTAAATAATTGCATAAGCTTTGAAATTGGTGGTAACAAATTTCTGGCGTTAACAAATTTTTTATTAAAATAATCTAAGAAAGTAAACAAAAATTAGACAGAAAATGTAGGTGTTCATGACTTTTATTTCCAATTTGAATTTGTTATTTTTGTAAACTCATTTCAAATAATTAAAACCTAAAAGCTAATCTTCAATATGCAAATTAAATGTACAACTGTATGTGTGTGTGTGTGTGTCTAAGATCAATTCCTACAGAACATCCAATGCACGCGAGCAACACAGAGTATTCCACTGGTGTAACGAGGGTAATGGTTTCTGGATCGGTGACAGAGCTCTCAGTAACAAGTGCAAGCAGCAGAAGACAGATGAAACAGTACATCGCTTTACTCTGATGTCCTCCAACACCCCGCCCCACCATTGCACAGGAATTCCCCATTCTCACACAAGGTCAAAGGGCAGGCAATGGATCCCAAATCAACCAGAAGACGACTGCAGACTCTCTGGGCAACAAGCTGCTGTGAGGTGATTAATGACAGCCCAGACTCCAACTTTGACAGCTTTCTCTTCTTCAAGTTGCCTCATTTCTTTACCACTTAAAAAAAACCTAATCCACCAAATTCCACAATCTTCTCGGTGTGCTTATACGTTGCCCACTGTAGTCCACAGAGTCCCCAGGTAAATACAGTGTACATAAGTAGGTACCCAAAAAAGGCATAATCCACTTACATGGATAATCTGTGGTACAGTTCTTCTGCCATTGATTTCAATGGAACACAAGTTTGGTTAAGTGGATACAGTGTAAATGTATAAATTGGATAAACTGATAAAAAATTTGAATCCCATTTAACAGATTACAATGTTAATGACATAAGTAGATACACTGAATATATTATAAAATTTCTCAATAACCATGATGCTGCACTTGCATCACCATAATTACTTTTTCAGATAGCATCTGTTGCCCACCCCCATGACTCCTGTCCCATCTCACAATAGACCCCTCACAGTAAACAATCACTTTTTCAATAAATGCTTAGTGTGCTAAAATGTTTTAGCGGATGCTTGCAGAATTATTTTAAGAGCAAGATAAACTTCTCAAACTGTTAGAACAAAATGAAACTCAGACAATGAAAGCAAAAAAACCTAGTGTAGGCAGAGAATTTCTTGTGCTAAAAATAATAAAAAGAGATACTTTGAACCACTGGCAAAAAGCACAAGTCTAGACAAAAAAAAGAAAGACAACTAACAATGTATTCTATGCAGAGGTGCCTCTGTTAACGTGGTTCAGTAAACTAATGTTACGTGGAAGCTCTACATAGCTGGACACTGCATGGCCAGCTGTGACAGTATCCACCAAAGCGGACATAACTGCACGTTTGACTGCACCACAGCAAATCTGGCTGCCTCACATGTGAACAAATCCCACCACGGTAAAATATACAAGCTGTTGCCACGGGGCACTGTGTGACTTGCAGCCATGGACAAAGCTATTAACTTAAAAACATGTCTGTTCTAAATCAAATCATGCTAAACCTATTTAAAAATTTATTGTCTCTTAGTCAGTCCATAAATCTCTTGAATGCCTTTTATTAGATGCCAGCACGTTAGCAGCACCATCTTTTCTGTGCATTACCGACCTACCACATTCTTGTCTGTTTACTCAATGATCATATTTATTTTTCAGTTGGCTTATGCTTTTCAGCACTGTAGCTAAATGCACAGAAACAGGTGCTTTGCAATGTGACAGGAAAAAAAAGGAGCCAGCTGAGCCAGGTGTATTTTGATGCAGGCTAACTGCGTTCGTGCAACACAGGCTGAGAGCTATTCCCATAAAATCTGTGTGGTGAGATGAGCGATGTCACTCACTGCATTAGGGCACTGATCTGCTCTCTGAAATAAAAGCAGATGGACCCGACACTTTACAGTTTCAGCCTGAGAACCAAAAGTCCCCAAACACATCAGTGTTTTCGTTCTTGTTAACTTTTTTAACTGTGCATATTTTGTGTGCATATTTTACATAGCATAACACCTCCATGTCTTTCGAAAATGTCTTGGAAGTATGAAATAAACCACAGCCTACGGACTCTGTAGCGTCTGCAGAAGCACAACCAAGGCTCATGCTCTTCACATCAAAATGATTAACTGAATACCACCCAGTGACATCACAAATGTGCATGAGATTGGGTGCTGGCCTTATTTCACACCTTAGTGATCAATAAGAAGCCTAAGGGTCTTCTGATCACAATTTGGGGTCTTACCTGCCACGCAAAGGCCAAAGATACTGAGGAGGATGAGGATGTACAGGGAGACAATGGCATACTTGATGGCGGACAAGGAGTCTAGGTGGGCACAGCAGCTCTCCGGCTTCCTCCGCCTCTTGCTCGGCCTGACTGCAACGACATTGTAAAAATTCAGCCAGAGTAAAGGGAAAGTGAAAAAGTGAAGATGTGTATCGACATGCAACACTCAGCTGGGCAGCCTATAGTGGAAGGTAAACACACAAAATCAGGTGGCCAGCTTGGTCTCCTGCTGCCTTATCTTCCTGCTTAGCATCACCAGCAATACACTGGTGGTATGAGTGTTTGACCAGGTTCTGCATGCTGCAGTTAATTTACTTCTTGTGGCTCCTGCAGCTGGTGCTGGCTGACCTGCTGTGCTACCTGCCTCTGCTCAGGATCCCACTGGCTGAGGACCAGCATTGGTCCTTAGGCCCACTGGCCTCCAAGCTGCTCTACCTCACTATGTACTACAGTCCAGCTGCTTGTGGTCATCAGCCTGGACCGCTGGCTCCTTGGCACAGCAGGAAGCTCATATGCACAGCTGTCCACAGCACGCAGACCGCCGGCTGGGTCGTCACCGTCCTGCTGGGGTTCCTGATGCCCATCCTCACTATTGCAGCATGCCACGGGGTGGTCTACAGTGAAGTGACATGGTAGCCAGGGCAGGACCAGTGAAAAGGGGTTTTCAGTGTACGCGGTGGGTCATATGAGCCATCAAACTTGGTGGTGTACTGGTTTGCCCTGCATCCAGTGGACATGGCACTGATCGCCATGCCCTCAGACTTCCCATGGATGCCCCACATTAAGGTGTCACTAGTTACTGGGGCATACCACAACCACAGCAGTGTACGGTAATGTCTGGATAAGATACGGGTCAGTAGGGCATTTTTACACAAAGCATTTTTGTAGTTTATAGCTTTAACTAAAAACACATGCCACAATAAAAGAAGAAACATCCCCAGACAAAACTACATACACTAATGGCAGAACACTTGGTGTAGAAAAGTTTCATGTGTTTTTCAACCTGTAGACATGAAGAAAATTTTCACTCTTACTGGGAAAATGTATTAGGATGCATACTATAATCATTATGATAATAATCGTAAGTTCGCTACAAAATGCACAAACCTAGAACCTAAAGATGTTAGGAGATGGAGGGCATTAAGACCTCTCATTAAGACCTCTCTAATGAATAGTAAGACAAATCACTTAAAAAAATCAGTGGCTATTAGTCTCATGTGACCTGTGTAAACTCGTGCAGTTAGGCTACAAGAAGTTAATTTTGGTTGATTTTAAGAGTCTTACTTACGAAAAATATTACAAAACATTTAATTACTTAATGAAAAAAATGGAAAATTGTATGGACTAATCAGTGCAATGACATTTTATTTTACATGTTATCAAAGGCTTCAGGCTTGTAAACTCTGGTGAGGGCATGTCCAAAGCTTTACTACTGCGAGGGAGGCACAGACTTTTTCTACATCCTATATGTTTACTTCAGGTTGAGGATTAACAGTCCCTGGAGTGTGATGGGCAGCTGACGGTGTCTGGCTCTTCTGGGCATAACTTGCTGCCCATACCAGCCTCTCTTCCTGTGAGAATTAAGGTCTGGCAGCCCTTCGGGGGTTTAAAATACAATGTCAAAATCTTCTCAGGTATCCCAAGACCAGTCCACTACTTACGCTGGCCTCTCACTGGGCTCACCGCAGCCACATATGCCGCCTTCTCCCCTGCTAAGAAGCAAGCTGCTTCCTGCTGAGAGGAAACTGCCCACCAAAAAGATGGGAGACTGCTCTGCCTATGAGCTTAGGTTAGTCTGCCTGTCAGGTCAACACAAGAAGACTAATCTACAAGCCGTACAGGATTTGCGTTAGGATTTTTTTTTTCCATTCCCTACTTCCAGTAGGCAAAGTGACTCCAGCCAAACCTGGCCTATAGGACTGAAATGAGGACTTGGATCCTAACCTGACGCTCATTAAGGCTTTGGTTTTGCTGGGCTTTAGTGACTGGTAAACATACCCAGCAGTACATTTAACAGCAGCTGTGTAACTGACAAAGTAAGCAGTAGTCAAACATAATCTGAAAAAAGTTAATGAATTATTCAAAAATTCACACTGATATGTTCATGTGATACTAATTTTGTGCCTAATAATAGACTGCAAGGAGAAGATAGAAGAACTGTCTCTCATTCAGAATACCTGCTCAAAAACCTTCGGACAATAAGTCATTGTTAGGAAAATTCTATCTTAGTCAATGATATTTAATAATCGATAATAGAATATTTCCAGTAACACTCAGGACACCAATGGAGGTTGTAAAGATAAGAAAGTTTAACACTCGTGCGAGGAAGTGACACAGAACAACAGCACACAGGTCCATTCCCTGTAACGCTTAGAGAAACGTCACGACACACACGGTTATATAGGGGTCTGCGCTAAAATGTGCGTGTGAGTAGATGGGCATATATTGCAGGGCATATATTGCCAACGGTTTAACCTTTGTTTTGACCATAATGATCAACATGTGGAATGTTACATCTCTTATCTTAAGTACAGCATGCAGTCAAGGTGCTTCCTGTTTTCTGTTTTATACAGAAGTGTATCCTACTTCTTTCCTTTCTAATGTTCCGTACATTCCGTTGTTAGTACAAACAGTTCCTCAGCACAGAGTTAGAGAAGCACAACATTATGTCATAATTATAACATTAGTACACATCATTAGCACACAATGCACAAAGGTTTAACATCATATTTTCCCAACAGTCGTGAGGTTATGGACACCACTGGATGCCTCTGTATATTCACTGAAATGCTCTGAGAAAAAAATTCATCACCTTGAGCACATATGGTGACAGCTGTGTAAAAGACTGTACCACTGGACATTTTGCTCTTCCTTAACAACAGGTGAAGAACTTAAGCCTACTGGTTGCACATACGGCCATCTCAACCCTTTGCATGTTGTGCCTTCAGCTAAACATGGTTATGGACAAAGAGCTACAGGCCACAGCCAATTAATTAGAAGCCCAAACATAATACACTGTGCTCATAATGGGGCCAGTTTAGAAAACTGTAAATACTTAGCATCCTTTATTCTGGTAGTTACTTGAAAGTAGGGATGTCCCAATACCGATACCAGTATCGGGTATCGGGTCCGATACCGCCCTTGTGTACTCATACTCTTACTCGTGATACCGCATCCAATACCGTTTTCATGGCAGAACGGTAATCTTGTAGTGGCTGAGAGGGTAGGCAAATGTGGAAAATGTCAGCGGTATGGAGATATTTTAAGATAAGTGAGAATGAGAAAAGTAAAGCCGACTGTAAACTTTGCTCTGCTAAACTGTCAAGAGGGGGAGTGAAAAACAGCTCATTTAACACAATAAATTTGATAAAACATCTAAAGAATCAACATACTGCACAGTACAACGAGTTTGTCTTCCGCTGCTACAGCTGGCTTTAGCAGCAGCAGCCAACACTGTATCTCTGAAGAAGCAAGAGAAAATGTCCAGAGACAACCCACGGGCAGTTCAAATAACAGAAGCGCTCACCCAGTACAGTGGAACCCTGAATTGTGAGTAATGTAGTTTACGAATGCTTTGCAAGATGAGCATATTCATGTCATATCATACTTCAAATGAGTATTGCAACTGCAGTATTATTAAGTACTTGTTTCAGTCCTCGGTATCGGCAAGTACTCAAATGTAAGTACTTGTACTCAGTCAGGAAAAAAGTGGTATCGGGACATCCCTACTTGAAAGATTTCCATTGGTTTAACCTCTCTGTGTTGTTGTGAATGGTGCTGTTTGAAGAGTTAACATGCAGTCATCTTCAGCTATCTTAACTCCTCAGTCAGAGCAACTGTAGCCAAACATTTGGCAAAACTGGTGGACAGAGTTGGAAGCAGCCAAGTCCTGAAGGCCAAGAAAATGCAGACCACCACATTCATATGTTTGGTCAAAAAGGTGGCCTAGATTGCCTCTCAGGACGTCAGGTGACCACAACTTTCTGCTCAAACAGTACTCTGTGTAAAAATGCATTTTCACTTTCCTTGAATCTGTTTTCTTTGTGTGTTAGGTAATCTGTATGTGTAATTATTGTGTCTATATTGTAAGGAAATTTAAATGACAAATGTCTTGAAACTACACTTTTAGATATTACGGCCATCAAATTACTAAACAGCATGTGAGACACCAAGAGTTCCATCGCAGTCTGATGAGATGCCTCACAAAGATGGAGCAAAAGGCCTTCCTCGATATATTAGAAATGCAGCACTTTTATGAACCTGCATAATTGCAATAGAACAACACCAGGAATAAGACACAATACACATTCTGTCATTATTTTATTATTCACTGCAGGCGCTGAATATGTTGTATTTTTGTCTAGCATTCTTTAAGGAGCAGTTAAAGGGTTACCAGTTTTATTACATTTTTGTTTTAATAGGCATGGAAGACATGTAATATTATCATCAGTTCTGTGCAGTCTGTCCCCTGTCTGTCTCCTTCCAAGGTCAATGGTCAATCACAAACCAGACAGCCACGTTGGCTCGGACTTGAGTTCACCTCATTTTCTATATAGCAATTAAATTCACAATCCTTTCTTCATAGCATGTCTGGATGTGCACTCAGACTGCTTTTTGTTGAGGTTTATTAGTTAGTTACTAGGACCAAAAAGCATTCAACAACTTTGGTGTTTTCACCATTTTGTGTCTGAGGCAAAAAAGCAGAAGATATTTGCAATATATATTTTTCCCTTAGCAAATATTCAGGTAAGGGCTCAAGGTGTTTAGGGTACTGAGGCTTGGTGCATTTTAACTCTCTCCAGGCCACAACGTGAATCTACCTGGAATTGGGAAGAGGGAGTAGAGGGAGGGGTGCTTATGTAGTTAAGGTACAGGCCCATTAGGACATAGGGAGAACAAATTCAAAGAGACTGACTGTGAAGAATATAACATTTATTTCTGCATTAAAGAAATGAATGAGAATGCAATGAAAGGTACTGCATTTTTTCCATAGTTCAGTTTTCGTTTCTTTATGTTAGGGGGTAATTTACTAACTTCTGACTTGGTTCTGTAATATTTTTGCAGGAAATTAATAACTTTCCAGCAGAGACATTGGGATGCAATACCGTAACATGCACTCCAAAGCAGTGAGACAGCATGACCAAGTGCCCAAATAGGCGCCCCTCCAGTGGATAAAATGAGATGCAGTACTGTATAGGCTGTCTGTCTGTGTGCCCCTATCCTGGCTCAAACCCTAACTGTAGCCCATCTCTCAGCCAAAAACCTAAGCCTCTCCTGGCGCAAACCCTAACTTCTTTATTTTTCCCTTGTGCTCTTTTAATTTTTTTGCCCTTGTTCTTCAAACAGTGAGGGCAAAAACATCCGCCACTGGTTTTACCATCTAGGAAATATTGACCTTGTGACCATGCGCAGTATAGCTGCCTACTGACAGTACAGCCCCCACTCCTCAGGGTAGGGGGAGCCGGACATGCCTCATAAGGGGATAAAAGTGTCTCATGACAAAATATGTAAAGTGGCAGGTTCAAAGAAAAAAAAAGGTTCACAATGAAAACCACATATTTCAAATAGAATGCATTAAAAAAATATGCATTCATTTTACCTGAAAGAAGCACAAAGCCAAGGTGTTTAATTCGTAATGAAACGGTGGAGATTGTGAAAAGGGGCAATGTGAAATGCCAAAAAATAAAAATAAAAATAAAAACTGTCAAGCTCTGAGCAAAATTACCCCTAGAACACAAAGGTAAAAAGGAGAAACAAAACCAGCTATTATCATAGTCTACAAACGGTATATTCACTCACTCAGTCACTACACTGCCTTATCCAATACAGGGTCGTGGGAAGCCTGGAGCCCATCCCAGGAAGCACGAGGCACAGGGCTGGGGACATGTTGGGCGAAGTGCCAATCCACCGTACGGCAACAAACAATATAATGATTAAATAATAAAGCAAAGACTTGATTGCACAGAAAAAGTGACACTTCCATTAAAACAGCAGTACATTAAAATTGGGGGCTATTTTTTCACATTTAATTTATTTATTGTTGGGACTGAACTGACTTCCTGTGGACCTTTGAAACAAACAGAAATTTGGTAAGTGGACCTTTTGAATTTGAGTGCTCCTGGAACAGAGCAATTTATTTTTCCAGTGAAGGGTGCTGGTGGAACCAAAGCATAAAAATAACCTTATTCAAATAAAATAACTACTATTACATTTTATGTGTGGTTATCAGTTTCATGGTAAGAGTAGTGGACATTCCTTTCTCATCTCTGAGGTTATATCTGAGCAATTCTCAGTGCAACTTAGAAGGATATGCATTAGAAATGCCTTTTTAGAGGAGATCTGGAAGTTTAGTTATGTCAACTGGACTTCTTTCTCATTTACGCAGAAACATTTCACCTTTTACCAAAAGGTTTCTTCAGTCTAAGGGAAGTGGGGAAGACTCTATCACTATATACCTATCAGGGTAGCAGGCCACACCCATTCCTGAATAGACTCATTAGTGTAACAAAGGTGAGGTTAGAGTCGTAAAGAATAGGGCGTCATTACGTATGAGGACCAGTAAGACTGTCTTTCATTTCTCTTAGTAATTAGATACCTTGTCTTTTACCAGAATATTTTTTGTTGACTAATTGCAGTTCAGTAAAACGTCTGTATTCCGGCCACCTCTGGTGGTAACTCAGTAACTCGTGATTAAGAAAGAGCTGAATTTGTGTGAACAAGATAAGTTTGCATTTAGCTTTAATAGGCAGGATATGGTTCAGTTCATGATACTGGCTTCATTATTTGATTCTGTCAGGATATCCAAAACAAAATTCATATGAATGTTTTTTTTTCCCCTAAGGCAAAAACAATGCCAAAGTATGTTTCTTTTTCACAGGCAGTCACCAGAGCTTTTCATTGTGGTGACACTGTAAATGCAAATATTAACAGTCGTGTAAGCCATAGTTTCCCAAGATGTGGTCCACAGACCGGTACCAGGCTGTGGACTGACCTGTAGCTGGTCGTAAACTGGCTGGAAATGCCCTGTAAGTGTAAATTGCAACATGCATTTTTTCATTAAAATACCTTTTTTTTAATTTGCATATCATTAAAAAATGATTTCCAAAATGTTCAAAAACATTTTTCCTAAATAAAAATTTAATAGACCAGAGGAAAAAAAATTCTAATCCATGTTACTATGCAATAATTCAAAAGGGAGTTCTAAGTGTGCAGCCCAGTAAAATAAAATTAAAAAACAAACTACATTCGTTTTGTTAACAGCACTGCTAAAAACAGTCAGTGGATTACAAGAACAAAGGTGACAGTAAATAGAAGTGTGTGTGTGTGTGTGTGTGTGTGTGTGTGTGTGTGTGTGTGTGTGTGTGTGTGTGTGTGTGTGTGTGAGTGTGT
>JABJVR010048566.1:0-24144 GCA_025773905.1 Chitala chitala
GTTGGAAGTTTAGATACACTTCAGCTCATTAAATTAGATTTTTTAATCACTCCACAGATTTCATGTTAACACAACTGTTTTGCCAAATTGGTAATCTACTTTATGCATGACCCAAGTAATTTTTCCAACAACTGTTTATGGATAGATTATTTCACTTATAATTCACTATATCACAATTCCAATAGGGCAGAAGTTTACATACACTCAGTTCAGTGTGCCTTTTATACAGCTAGGAAAATTAGATCATGGCTATAGAATCATTTCAGTCAACTGGAGCTGTACCTGTTGATATATTTTAAGGAACCTCAATGCCTCTTTATTTGACATCATGGAAAAACCATAAGAAATTAGCCAAACCTTTAGAAAAAAAAATGTGGACCTCCACATGTCTGTTTCATCCTTGGGAGCAATTTCCAAATGCCTGAAGGTACCACTTTCATCTGTACAAACAATACTACATAAGTATACACACCATGGGACCACACAGCCATCATACTGCTCAGGAAGGAGATGTGTTCTGTTTCCTAGAGATGAACATACTTTGGAATGAAAAGTTCAAATCAGTCCCAGAACAACAGCAAAAAACCTTGTGAAGACATTGGATGAAAGAGGTACAAAACAATCTATATCCACAGTAAAATGTATATATGTCCTATATTGACATATCCTGAAAGGCAGCTCAGCAAGGATTGGCAGCATCATGTTGTGGGAAGGAAGATTATGCGGGTATATTGAAGCAACATCTCAAGATATCAGCAAGAAATGTAAAGCTTGGTAGCAAATGGGTCTTCCAAATGGAGAAAGACCCCAAGCATACCTCCAAAGTTGTGGCAAAATGGCTTAAGGAGAACAAAGTCGAGGCATTGGAGTGGCCATCACAAAGCCCAGACCTCAATCCAATGGAACATTTGTGGGCAGAACTGAAAAACATGTATGAGCTTTTCCACAGTGTCCTACAAACCTGACTCAGTTACACCAGCTCTGTCAGGAGGAATGGGCAAGCAACCAGCAACCTGTTGTAAGAAGCTTGTAGAACACTACCTGAAATGTTTGAAGTTAAACAATTTAAAGGTAATGCTACCAAATACTAAGTGTACGTAAACTTCTGACCCACTGGAAATGTGACGAAAGGAATAAAAGCTAAAATAAATCTTTATCTTTACTATCATTCTGACATTTCACATGCTTAAAATAGTGACCCTAACTGACCTAACATGGAATATTTACTACGATTAAATGTCAAGAATTGTGAGAAGCTGGGTTTAAATGTGTTTGGCTAAGGTATATGTAAACGTCTGACTTCAACTGCATATATAACACACACACACACAGTTCAAACTATTCAAACTTGGTATTTTGTTTAAGGATAAAAGACCATGGACACAGGTACCAAGTGGCAGATCAACACATTTAACCATTGTGCTGCCCGCTGTCCAAATAATCATTTATCAAGTGACAATCTTGTGGCAGAGCCGGAGAGGATTTCACATTTTTTTGCTGAAACAAACAGTATTTTGGATTTTCTGCAAAGTTCCCCTGTGTTTGATCACTTGTAAATGCATTATTTGTTTTTAATTTTTTGAGTATTTAGCACTTTTTACAAAGGACAAAACCTGTAGTGATCTCTGTTTTTACAGTCCAGTACCACATCTGTAAAAACCTCATATATTTTAATTATTAAAATAAATGTACAATGTAAACATGATATACATTAGTAATAGATTTTAATTTGATCTCATAGATATCAGCTAACAATTTACAGGCACCGGAGGGGAACATAAGTCTTATCATCTGGCAAGCTATGCAGAACCTGTCAGTTAGTACTAGCTAAAGGGAACCTGCCAAATACTGCTAGCTGTGGGGAACCTATAAGGTAGCGCTACTTATGAGAACCTGTCAGTTATGGCTAGCTATGGTGAACATAATCATTGTTAGCTATGCAGAACATGTCTGATAGTGCTAACTTTTCAAACCTTATCAGTCAATGTTAATTAAGGGCAACCTGAAATAGGGTTACCAGATACCTGCATATCCAAAGGAGGACACCGAAGAAAGGAGGACAAAGCCCTATATATAATTTTTTAAATGTATATATTCGTATAACAAATAACAGAACACAAAAATGGTGATGTGTCACATGTGCGTGGTCATGTTGGTTTATTAAAACGGTCATTTGTTGATCAGGGTCACTAATTAACGCATTGAACAGGCGTCGTGCGGTTGCTCAAGCCTCAGATTTGGTCTTCACGATTAAAACATGGAGATGATGACGTGCAACTGCAGCCAACAACACAGCCAAGTCAGGGATTGAAAAAACCCAGACATGTTCACATTGTAGGCCAATGCCTGCTGGACGGAGGACCTCCTTTTGGCGGTCATCTGGTAACACTAACCTGAAATTAGTGCTAGGCATGCAGACAAGCATCTGTGTTATTACTATAATTTTTGTAGTTATTGTAGTGAATGTTCATGAAATGGTTTAAAATTAAACATACTAACTTTTAGATAGTTCAGGTATCTCGTTTACTTTGTACTTTGTGTTGAATCTTGTACATTCCATCAGTTTGCAGCAAAGTTTAAATAACGCAGAAACCAGTTTGCTTATGAAACAGCTCAGTTTTGGAAGAATGAATGAAAATAAGGGTGGAATTCGTGGTGTGCTGAATGGGTAGATATAAAAGAACACCCAGAGCTAAACCGTTTTTATATCTGCGATTATTTACTATGGCTCATTTTTAACTTGGAAATTTCCAAGGCAAAGCCGAGGAGTGGTGTTGGCTCCACTCTGAGTAGGCATTTTCCTTAGAAATTACCAACAGTGAAGGTGTGCGTGTCAGTACTAAGAGGCAGGCTTCTCCTTCTTCTGTCGCCTTCTCTGTGTGGAGACGGGCCCAGAGAGTGCTGCTGTCCCTTCAGGCGATTAATGAACAGCACAGGCTGTCCTCTGAGCACAGGTAATAAATGTACACAGAGTCATTAATTATTGGAGAGGAGATGGGGGAAATAGTGAGCGATTCCCTCTACGGTATTTCGGGAGCCCCACAGGCTATAAGCTGTCACGTTAGCGTACTGTAGGTTTGCTAAAAGTGCTTTGGAGTCACACAGTGTTTTAATGGTGCTGTATGCTTTAGTTTTACTTTCTCAATGTAACAGCCTGAATCTCCTTCTCTGCATCATATAACTTGTGAATTATAAGAAAGGGTCATTGGATCCACTGTGCACTTGATTTATTGTACACAAAAAGTATAATTCACAGTTATTCTCTATTGGCCTTAGAGCCACCAAGAGATGATAATATGGCGAAGGGGGAAGCTATACACAGAAAGTACATTTCTGCAGCCCTAGATCATTCCAAACAGAATGTGCATCCTTTAACCTCAGCTTAGTTGGTTAGCATCCCGGTTGGGAATACATATGTTGAGTCATATAATACGTCTTCTTTTCCATGATTACATATAGCTTCACCTGTGTACAAATTTAAAGATGTTTTTATGTTGTTTTTTGCTTTCCAAGTGATGATATGAATCTTCAATGAAGTGTTTTTGAAACCTTGAATTACCCAGGAGAAGACACAAACTCGATAACTTCATCCATTACAGTCGATAGAGAGATAGAGAAATGAATAAATAAAATCTTCTGTTACACTTGCAATGAAACAGTATGAGAATAGTTCAGTAGTGTCATGGTAGTCATTGAAGTTTACTTATTATTCTCGTGTATATAACAAGTTCAGCTTTTTCTTTGCTCTGAATTCCCTGTTATGTGTAGTTTCTAACCACTTATTTGTCTGTTAGCTACTTAGCTATTTTTGAGTGTTTGTTGCCATTGGGAAGTCAGATATGAAGCATCCTTTCATTGGGAGTTGTAATCACAGCAGTCATGAGCAAGCCTTTGAAAAGTCTGAAGACCCAATCAAAGGACAGGATATTCATAATCTATCTGATGACTAAGAATCAATATTCACTTGATGGCAGTTAGTAATATATTGTGTTGTTGCTTATGCATTTGTCAGAGTAACACAGGTTAGAGTACTGACTAATGTCACAGAGTTTGTGTTGATGGTTATATGTATGTTGTTGTGTAGTGGGATGGTGTGGGGCCCCTCCCTGAGGCTGCTGACCCTCCAAAGGGAATCCAGATGCTGTGGCACCCTTCCATAGTGAAGCCCTACCTCACCCTGCTCTCTGAGTGCTCGAACCCAGACACGCTGGAGGGCGCGGCGGGGGCCCTGCAGAACCTGGCCGCGGGGAGCTGGAAGGTGGGCATCTGCATTCAGGTTCTCACTTTTTACTTTTATCATCATTTCAATGCAGTCACCATGCAGAGCACTCTTACACTAAGTCTGCTGAATCAGATAAGGGCATTCATTCACATCATTGATATACAATGGCAAGTCCCTCAGCCCAGCAGCAAAAGAACAGGGAAGGAATCTTGCAAATATTGTTGGGAGCCAAAGATGTTGTAGAAACAATGATCCAAAATATCAAGACACAAACTGTGCTGTTACATAAGCACAATATACTTCTCAGTGGTTTGCACTGTTTGCTTGGCATGCACACTTTGATGGATTTGTCATTCTAAGCTTATGAATTAATAACCTTTTGATAAAAAAGGTGTTTGGCTAATTTTGACTTTGACTTTAATAATAGAACATAGCGATTATCCCTGACACCCTGTAAGTGGTCTTATAAAAACACCTCTTCATACAGAATCTGGCAGTTATGTACAGCCCAACTCATTCATCCATCCATCCATCCATCCATTACCTAACCGCTCATGCTGTGCAGAGTCGTGGGTTAGTTCCTCACATGTACATTTTAAATATACATAATTATTCCTCCATTATGTCCACCTTTTCAGGTTCCATTCCAGCAATGTTCTGTTAGTTTGAACCATTCAAAACATCCACCATTCCTGCTCAATGGAAAAGTATAACAGCCATTCCAAACATATTTAAGACAATATCCACATTATTTTTGGGTGAGTTTATTCAAGTTAAAATTTAAGATGCATAACATCTGTTCACTGGTGGCATTAATGGAAGTTCTAAGTGAATTAATACTAGTTATATAAAATAATCAATTTATTACTTAACATCATCTGTGTTTTTAAACAGCAGTTCAGTTGCTGTTAAATGGTACATGTTTCTTTACATCTAAGTGTGCACTAGACATAGGGCAAAAATTGCCAAAGTTATTTTCAGGTTGCACACTGGCAAGAGAGAGAGAGCATCAAGCCGCCAATCACGTATACATGACATTTTTGTAACATCATATGGAAAAAAAAAATTAGTTGTAATTATACTGGAATTATATAATACAAATTTAAGGTATATCGAAATTACATTAATTCATCCACCATCCATTTTCCATTCCTTTTATCCTACACAGGGTTGTAGGGGGAGCCTGGAGCCTGTCACTGGCCGTTTAGGGAACAAGGGTGCGAACCCATTGCAGGGCACATACACTCACACAGTATCTGAATTCATTTTGGCAGTTTCCTTAGTTTCAGTGGACATGAGTTTATGTTGTGTTGTTTATGTTGTGTTTCTGTGTATTTTATCTTATTTATTTAGTACATTTTAAACAATTGTTACTTGTGACTGATCCTGAGGTAACCCTATAAATTGCGCACCGGTAATTTTATTTTAATACAAAAACTGATAATATAGTTGTGCGGTATAGCAAACATTTTACAGTACTAAGTGCACTTGTGTATCAGTTACAAAATATGTTAATCATTTAATATGTCAAAAGGGACAGTTGTAAAACAATGAGTGTGTATACCAAACAAGGGTACTGACACGGGTTGATGGACTCTTAACAGAAGAGTTTCTAAACACCAGAAAGCACAAGCTTCACAATGATCACAAAATCAAACGAACACATATGTGACCCAGTCTGAACAAACTGCATGTTCTGGGCTTCATATGAAGTTGACATAACTGACTACATCCAATGACGACAACGCAAATGGTCAGACCTGCTTTAAGTAGCAGCACATCTGCATCCTTGAGCAAAGACCAAAAAAAGTCACAGTTTGTCCTGTTTCCCACTTGAATGGGAAACTTTGTAAAAAGCTAACGGATGCATTCAATGCACAATGATATGTTTCTCACATGAAGGGAGGCCATTAGGCCTGAAGATTGCCCTATGTGGCCATATAAAAATTCAAGGTCATTTTACAGGATCAGATGCAGCCAATGATCCAAATACTGTTCCACCATCATGTTCTTATTTTAATGGATGATAATGCCCCATGCACTCTGCCGAATAAATTCAAGAGCACTTTCATAAATGCCAGGAGCAAGCTACATACAGGGAAAAGTTCTAACTACAAATTGTACTAATCCTCAGCAAAAGCAGCAGCCTTATTAGGTTATTTTAGAGATGTGTTGGAGATGTGTGGGTACATTGTGGTCCCATGGTGTGTAGTTAGAAACTCTGACTGAGCACGCCTAATTGATGGCCGTCCTGAGTTCACCTCTCTTCTCAGTGGTCTGTGTACATTCGTGCGGCCGTGAGAAAGGAGAAGGGTCTGCCTATCCTGGTGGAGTTGCTCCGCATAGACAACGACCGTGTGGTGTGCGCTGTGGCCACCGCTTTGAGGAACATGGCGCTGGACGTGAGAAACAAAGAGCTCATTGGTAAGTATTTGCTTGTTTCATACAGTTTTTTTCGCTCATGGTTTGAGCTCAAACCCGCAGTGTCTACCATGACTGGGAAAATTTGCTGGGAGACTGCTGAGGTGGAGGATAAATTGGCTTTGTTCCTCTGGTGGAGCAAAGGAAATGGGCTGCAGCTCCTTGGCTGCCTTCAGCAGCAAGCTTCATCAAGGATGTTAAGCATGAATACGTCCCTGTACACTAGAGATGAGGGGTCACAACAGTATTTAAACCCACAGTTAGCTTTGATACATGCATCCATGTGCTTTGAGTTGCAAAAAGGAAGCGGTCAGAGACAACCGATCAGCACAGATTTTCACTTTCCAACTTGTATTTTCAGGCTGAAAAATGAATAAGTCGAAGGTCCTGCATGATAGACACATGTCATTAACAGCTAAAACTTTCCTGCCATGTTTTCTGCCAATCTCAAGTAGAAGCATGCTAATATACTTGAGAGGGTCCTCAGAAAGCAGATGGACACTGTCCGTTTGGCACTGTGAGTCTGAGCTCCTGTGAATGCTGTGAAGAGTGCCTGGAACATTCTGTCAGCTTTGACATGTACAGAACCACTGAGCACCCTCAGCATTGATCCCTCTTTCTTTGATTTGTTCACTGGTGTCACGACCATCACGTCGTGACGCCAGGAGCTGTGAGCTGGCATGGCAGACAGGGCGGAATTGCCACAGACTTGAGGCGTAGCGTCAGGGCATCCCCCGGAGATTAAAAAAAACAGACTGAAAACAGACAGGAGTCCTTGGGGAAATACTTCAGCTAGCTTGAAGTGTTCTGACATGTTAGGTAAACGCTCCACTCTCTGACAACTGCTCACCTCTCAGATTAGGAGACATTCTGTTTTGTTAAACAGCTGTCATGTCACACCTGTTACACATTGTGAGGTCAGACATGCTTCCTGAAAATGATAATGATAATGATTTTTTTCCCCAGGTACAGTACATTCTAAAGGAAGTTAGAATAATTTCAATTGCATTTACACATGTACAGAATGCTGGGGGAAGCTGAATAATCACTCATTGTGTCAGTCTTTTTGTGGGTTTAGATCTGATTCCAGCTTTGCTCAGAGTTTAGTTATGTTATCAGAGTCATAAAATTTTAAGGTACCACCAATGTGTTTCTTGCTGTGTGCGCGTTGCTGTGTGTGTGCGTGCGTGCGTGCGTGCGTGTGTGTGTGTGTGCCTGCGTGTGTGTGTGCCTGCAATCCCATTCTGGCTGTACCCACTGTTATGCGTATCTTTCTGGTTTCATGTCACTGGATCACCATAATAATCCATAACTCAATGAAAAATAGATTTTGAAAAAGGTATGGAAGGTGAATGGATGAAAGAGAACTAGATTGGTGCCTAAATGTTTTCAGAAGGCTGTTCCTGAAGGTACACTCAGCATAAAGGATCATAACTGTATAGCTCTGCATAGTAAATTCACAAATAAGATGAAGTGGTATGATTTACTACACTAGTTCAGTCATGTTTGTCAGTGGTGTGAACAGAGATTTCAGGTTCCAGGGTAAGCCTGCTGAGAAGTGCTTGAGTAACACCTTTGCATCTGTTCCCATCAGCAGTCTTTGTGAAACACCACATCTGCTAACATTACAAATTAATGGTCTCATGAGACTCTGAGAAGTGCTTATGCCATCATGATGACCTTAATGCTACTAGACTTACTAAAGTGCCACCATAACACCAGACGTGCTTGTTTCTTTCTTTGTGTTCATTTTATGGTATGGTAGCCTGGTGTTGTCTTTGCGCATTCCTGTTAGTATAGTGTTGTACTTAATTTTTTTTTAGAATTGCAATAAAGTGAAGCTAGCTTTAACTAAACCGTTATGACAGAGTTCAGACTGAGACTGTAGCGTTAGATATATCAAGCCAGCATTTTGTGGCTGAAAAGTTATCAGTATGACCTCCAAATTAGCATGTGTTTGTTAATGAGACAGTACGTTAACTACCAGAAAAGCAACTGGTCTCATAGAAAGTATCTGTTACTGTACCATTTGTCCTGTTCTAAAGTCTACTTAAGACTTTATTTTGGAACATATTTGAATATTATGAGATGACATCCTTAAAGGTTCTTTTGAAGATACTCGTACATGGAAGTAAACAAGCATGTAGCATTATTGGAAAACCAAGGCAGGATGGGAAAGGGACTCAGGTTTATGGCTAAGTTGTTTCTCATATGCAAGGAATTTGTTCTTTGCATTTAACCCGTCCCCCTGGGGGGAGCCGCGGGCAGCCACACATCGTACCTGGGAGACATCGTTTTTCACGCCTTGCTCAAGGACACAACTGGCGCCTGGGCAGGAGTTTGAACTGGAGACTTGTGCACCCTAGCCTGATGGGCTATCCACTGAGCCACAAGGCTGCAGGTTACATGGTGAATATATTAAACCAGACTAGTACACAGTCTCATTCTCTATAAATCTAACACCATTTCCTCCACTCAGAGTTCAGAGTTTTATTAATTATATAAAATTTTCTGTCACATTGCTGTCATCATCCACTAGGCTCAAAACTACTCAAGAATGTGTTGCCATTATGCTGACTTTTTCTTTTTGAAACAGAATATATTTTTTTTTATTTTATTAAAATTCTCTACAGGACTGGAAATGATTAATATGGACAGTGTGTAGATGTACACTGAAATAAAATAGCAGTACCTGAGAAGAGTTGACTGAAGCTAATGTGCTTTGTTAATTCAGAAATTTTATAGAGTTGTCAAGTTTTTTTTTTTTTTTTCTTTTAAACTGGAGTTTAAAATTCTGTCCATGACATTTCTAACAGACTATTGATCTTTCGCTAATAAACCTGGTTTCTTGGTGGGTTTTTTCTGTCTCCATGGCAACAGCCTTTTTCCTATTTCAGGTTACTGGTCTAAATGCCCTTAGGACAGTTACATTAAGTTTTCTAATGTTCTGAAATTTAAAGTGTTTAAGTGTTTCATTTTTAAATCCATTTTAAGAATGGTAGTAGTAGTAGTAGTAGCAACTTGAAACCTTTATACCATGGCTTTGGTAAATACTGCATTCTTATTGGTCCACAGATGTCATGCAGGTCTGCATTATTTTCATGGAACCTCACGCACAGTCCGGCAAACTTATTATGGTTCTATATTAATGCATGCTTATTTAGTATTTCCAAATCTGTTTAAAGGACTTTCCTTTTCCAGTAAATAGCCAGAAGAATAGATGTTCTATTCTTATAAGAGTCCATGTTTTTTTCAGAGCACATTGAAAGACTAATAAATGCTAGTAAATTTTCTTTTGAAAAATTTACTGTGAATTATCTTTTTATAAAATATAATTTTTTGCTCATTAGCGATGGTACGAGCAGGATACACCACTCCGAGGTGTTTGATTCAACAGAAATAACACTTGATTTAAGCAGCCCCCTGTTCTGCATTGTACTGCATCATAGTAGGATGTCAATGATTATTATTGTGGAACCACAGGTTTCATCGCAGTTTATTCTTTATGTATAAATTTGTACATTAGTGTGATGATAACATTAAAAAGTGAAATGCATCACATAGAAAAACTGCATATTATTTGACACAGTGTAATTTTAATGAGCATGAGCACTATTTTATCAAATCTTTCCAACAATTTCTTCTTTTGTTAAGATCTTGGGGAACAGAGTTTGCATGTGGATTGTATGTGCAAGGCTGCATACATGGAGCAGTGACCCTGTTTGTATATCGTAGGGTAAGGAGAACACTGTCAGAAAGAACATTGCTTAAAAGCTCAGATGGCAATGAAGCTTTTGAGAGCTTTAATTTTAAAAATAAGGCCAGGCTAATTATGCTAACAATTTTCCACCAAGAGCCCAAACATTCATATGAGCGTGTTAATATGCATTTAAAAGAGCAGACCTCTAATATAGTATATAAATGGGGAAAAATTTTAGGAGCCTCATGTTGTTTGTGTTTTTCTGAAATTAACAAATGGCAGATTATGACAGACGTTCCAAGGTGTATAGTGCTACCTTTAATGGATTATCAAGAATCTGTTCTGGTACCCATATCAGAGCAGCTGCTTTTTAGTAAATTTTGATTCTCATTTTTTGCCACGACTTGGAAAATGGCCGTATATATTTAATTTGATGTGATATCAAAGTCAAATTAAGTGTTTATGAAGAAAAGTATGATTTTGGCATGCTTGCAATGGACCAGAAGTTAAGGGGGATTAATATTTTCTAGGCACTTCTTTGAAACTTTTGTTAGTAGTTCATTACATTCATGAAGTCAGCGGAATATTATCAGATCTTATCAGGACGTTACAGCTTGGAGGGGGAAGATAAGAGTGAAAAGGAGATGAGTTGAGTAAATAAAGTTTTATTTAACTGTGAAGTATTGTGAGCGTTGTGTTTGTGATTACATGGATTATTGTGACACGCTGTCGTTTTCATTAAGTCTTCCTTGTGCTTGTGTGATGCTGTCATCAGTTGTTTGCTGCTACACAGGAACATATACGGGCACACCGCTCGAATGAGGGTTGTCGGCAGCCGGGAAGGGTAACATCGGTGATCAGCAAAATGTGCCCTCGGTGTCATCTTGGCAATTGACGGCGATGGCACATCGGCCAGCGAGCTGCGTCCAGGGACACCTTTAGCTTTAGGTAGTGTTTGGCTGGTGATGTTCAGTGCTACAGCATGACTCCTGTGCTCAGTGGGCGGTTTGTGTTGCACTGTGTCAGCCCACCTTGTGCCTGTTTGTTACCACTTCCTGTTTGTGCTGCTTTATCCCTGACCCAAACCAACAGCTCTTGTCACATATTTCCACCCTTCATACAGTTCTGGATGTTTTTTTTTTTCTTTCAGTTCATTAATGCAATGGTCTCTGCTGTTTGACAAGTGACATTTATTCTGCCGGGAGACGCTGCAGTCCCATGACACGGAGTGAGACTCAAGTGAAAAACAGACAGCAGACCTGAAGGCACTCTCAAAGACGAGTAGCAACTCAAGGCAAACGTTGTGTTATAAACTGCTGGACGGAAGCCGTTTTAACATTTCTCGCACAGGAGCTGAGCGCTCACAGAGAACATATCTGGTCCCAGCAGTTTGCTAAACCTCTGGGAAATTGGGAACAGGATAAACAGTTCTGCTGAAAAAATTTCTCACTGTGAGCGTATTCTAGAAGCTGCCACTGTTTCCCTCTAGCCTCCGCCAAAGAAGCTATCATCAAAGAGGCGTCCTTCATTCACCTAGTGCTGTGTTATTATACCTGCTGTCAAGCTACATCCAGACCCTGGCCAAATGTACTGGAGTACAGAGACAGACGGTGGCATTAATGAGACACACGTGTAAGAGTTGAAGCTGCATGGCGTCAGTAGCCTTAGAGCAAGCCTCTCCAGCCCTTTTACTGGCTGTGCTGTTCTTGGCCAGCAGGTTTCTCATAGGGTCATTAGTTTCAGCTAATTGTTCATACACGGTCATCAGTTTTTGAACTCACCATCTTGAAAGACCATGGATGTCTTCCATTACGCACAAGTATCACCGACCCATCTCAGAGTTTTGAATGGATTAAGCAATGTTAATATTCTGAGATGTTAATAGAAAGTTTAGATTCAGAATAGTATCCCCTAGAAGCCATAGGGGAAAATGTTAGTCAAGGAATCTTGACAATTTGCTTCAAACTTTCTTGTATCCATGGTGACTTTTGAAGCTTACAGTTCTGTATTGTGTAACAGATTTTTTTTTTTTTTTACTAAATCAATATTATAACTGTAAGACTCTTCACATAATCAAAACCTGCAACTCTTGGACTCTTAATATATTTACAGCCTTAACCACTTATGTAACTTCTGCAAAGTGATCTCTTTGAATTTGGGGGGAGAGCTTTGACTAGCAGGGGAATTTTCTGTTTCCTTGGTACTAGGCAAACCTTCACTTGTTCAGACAGCCTGTTCCCATATCACCACTAACAATGTCTCCTCCTCAACAATAAAGGAGTTGTGTCTCCTCTCCATAATGTGCTGTAGGTAGAACTAGATGAGAGTAATGTGGAGTTTTATTTATTTATTTCGCTACGCTATTCTCTCAGCCTTACAAGTGGCTGGAATCTGCCCACAAATGACATTGGAAAACGTGTGCTGCGTTGCGGACCCTTGTGACAAATGCCAGCATCTCTCTTTCATACCATCTGTAAGACGGCTTGGTGTTAGTCATCCATGCATTGTTTTTTCTGGTCACCGCTTTCTTTTCATCTTCTGTGATGGACTTGAGAAGCAGCTAATTGAGCAATGTATTGGAATGTTGAAATAAGCATGGCAAAAAAATAAAATATTACAGATGTCCTCAGATGCAGCGCTGCAGCGGTTTCAGATGCCACTCACATTCTCTGTCACAGCAACGCGAGCTGTCATAACTGATGCAGCTGTTTGGGGTTTGCAGTTAACTCGCAGGAGCAGGCGTGTTACATTATATCCATATAAATGTTAATGCTTTCGGTTTTGGACACCCAGGGGCATCCCAGATTAGCACTTCCAAGCTATGAGTGAAAGCATTCACTTCAGGCCTCTGTGGAAATCTTAAAAAGGTTTCTTTGAAATCACAGTGCCATTATTACACATGCAGCCTGCTCAAATTGACCATAAGAAGGTCCTCTTTTCCTGTCCTTAAACATTGTGCTGAACGATAGCTGTAGTTTTTTGTTTGTCCCAGAGTTTTTTTGCGTTGTCTTTTTTATGTATGTAACACAAAGGGTGTCATCATGAAAGCAGTTCACGACTGCAAAACTGTTTTCTCAACTCAAGAGCAAGCGATGCGCTTGTTGTCGTAAAAACGAAATCACGAACGGGATGCATCGTTGACGGTAATCAGGACTGATACTCAACACTGATTTCTCTATGGCTCTTACATTTTGTGTCATGAGTGTTTTCAGACATGGCACTCAAGAACCTCAAGGTTACACAAGGAGCCACAAATAAAATGTGCTACATTTTGTACCACTGACGGACGTAAAAATAAAATCAAGGTCTTCGTAGCCACAGGCTGTCTTAAAAGTGAAGAGGATGAAAGAGTTTACAGTTTATGTCTGTTTAAACTTTCAAAGAGAGCACTTAAATTGCATTAGCTTTGAGCCAAGAAAGCACACACTGCACTATTTACAGAGTGGGGAAAAACGGGTTTTCTCCTTTGGAGCTGCAAGGACAGTTTTTCAGTGGATGGTACGTCAGTAATAGACTTTGAGTTGCATCAGTAAACATCCAAGCCATAGCCATGTTTTACTTGCTGTAGCTCACTGGCTGGATCTGTATGCTGTATAAATATTCTTTGGCTCTGTTTCCGTAGTGACAGTCCTCTGGAATATAGGTATTTAAGTTGTTCAAAAATAAATGCATGGATGGCTTAAATGTTCTTTAAAACCTTTCAGCTTTTGTGGAAGAGGGTGTTTGTTATATGAGAGGATTGAACAGTGCAAATCCTAACAGCTGTGTGCCTTAAATTACTATGTTGCACAAGGCAACACGCAGCGTTTCCTGCTTGTCACAGTCTGTCACATATCGTAAGAGTGAAACACCAAGTGTAAAGACTAGATTGGTTATTGTAGGTCTGAAGCAAAGTACCTTGCCTAATGTGCAATTTTGTTCAGGTGCGTGCCCTGCCTTTTCTCAGACAATGACACACATTGTGGAGTATTTCATATGTGAGTGGCACCACACCAGCTCCACCTCCGATGGCACCGTCAGATGAGCTCTGCTACGTGCAGGAGAAATGTCAGCCATTGCAGCTCTGTGCACTGGTGTCACAGTGGGGCGTGTGTGCTTCTTCGCACTGTGATCTTTATGTGAACTAGCCGTGGTTATAAAAACTACGTTTTGATGGTTTTATTTTGTAGCTATAATTAACCGTAATGACAGGCTTGCATTTGTAGCCTCTGTAAAGGCTAGTTTGCTTTTGGGAGATGATGGAATGAAACACCCCCGGGAATTAGTGATGTTGGCAGGACATTTTGGGCCCCATGACAAAATCCCCTGTACAGTCCCCTTCCCCCAGACAGTTATGCTACAAACTGTTCAAACTACAATTTTGTAATTTACATCTAAGTGTTTCATGTTGTTTAGGCCGATAAAGTTGTAATACGCTAATCAATACAAAATATTTCTTTTTCGGATTGCAGAGACCACAGCCCCAAAATGGTGCAGTGCAAATGAAATCAATAATCTAAGCAAGCCTTATGCTCTTATTCTGTCTTGTTCTTAATAGTTAATATTGATGTCCAATTTGTGTAAAAAAAAAAAAAAGTTCTTTTGAACCGGTTGTTTAAACTGAACTGTTGAAATTCATTATCGAGTTTAAAATGATCAATTCTTTTAGAGCATCCATCTGTTGTTAAGTTTTTTTGCTGATTGAGGTATTCTAACATATTTCATAAAATGATCTTTGATCATATAACCTCCTTAAACACCAGACTACAACAGAACGCCTCTGACTCCTTCGACATTTTCACACAGGCTTATTGTTCCTCACTTGCTACACCACAAAAACAGAAGTCGTTGTGTATGGCTGTCACCAACTGTTGAGTAGAGCAGACAAGAACCAAAACTCGTCAATCAGCCAATCCCAAGAGCATTTGTACAAATCGATGTGCCGAATCATTCTGCTGAATCAATTTGCTCTACAGTTGACAGCAACTCTGTTAACTCATTTCAGAATAAACAGAAACTCGTTAATGTGCCAATCTAAAGCGCACTTGTGGCATTTTCTGAGGATATGCTGATTGTGTTGACAGAAATTAGGCTAGTATTGTATGTATTTATATTTTAAAACAATAATAAATTACAAATCCCATACAAGACCTTTGAGGGCTGGCTGATGAGTGTTCTCCTGCTCATTTTCTTTGATTGCTTTTTTTTTTATTAGAATCATAGTGTAGCGTACCGTCATTGATACTAATGGTGATTAAATAGACTTACTTGTATTTAAATAAAAGCACAATAAAACTTTTTAAACAAAAATCTCCACACATACTGTATACGTTAGTTTTCATTTATTCCGATAGTCATGGTTGCACATAACAGGTTTAAACGTTAGTTATATTGTTTAGCATGGTTGTTTGCTTATTGCACATCTCCCGCCCCCCTTTGCATTGTCTTTAAGTTTTAGGTCAGGTCAGGTCAAGTGTTTTTATTCATACCTGTAGGTAAATTATTTTTGCAGCACAAAAGAAAGAGTCATACACACTGCTCATGCAACACATAAATACAATAAAATACACGACTGATTCATTGCATTTGGATTAATCCACTGTGTAGCAAGGGGGGGGGGGTGCACTGTGAAAAGGAGGGCCCCCTGACTCTGTCAGGGTAGTCATGGCACTGGAATGCCCATGGATGTGGGTTAATATCCCCTTGATAAAATCTCTGTTGTCCATAAATAAGTTGTTAATGTAGTTGCACATGACATGCTGTCTGTTTTAAAGATAAATTTATTCTGAGAAGACCTTTGTAGAGTCACATCAAACAGTGCTACCCAGTGCTCCCAGTTGACCGCACTCAGTAGTGTTCAGCTTTTGGGGGGGGTTGGTTCTTCTGTGACATGACCCCCACCAGCCCCCCCAGTCTGGTGACATTACCATTCAGATGGGTGTCAGAATGGTGACTTTATACTTTTGTCAAGCAGGAGTGCTTGCTCTGCTTGCTGACTAAAGCCTGTTTCTTAAATAGGAAAAGGCCATTACCTTTTATCAGAAATACACACCTTTCTCATCCTTCATCTGAAACGCCATTGACTGTTTTTCTGATTTGTAGCTGGTGTTAAATATCTAGGGTTTTTTTTAAGATTTAGCTTCTTGCTGACAGGTTTTCCAAAGAATTTAACATCTTTCTTTACTTGTATGTAAAACTGGATTGACAAGGTTAAGGTTATGAATTGTAGTTAAAGGTACTTCATATGCCAGAGATCCTGTTCTGACAGTTCTTCTGCATTGTGAAAACACGTTTTGTCAATGTTTTTAACCTCCATGTTACCTTCAGCTCCATTTACACACAAAATGTGGTCTGTTAAAATGATGAAATAACTCGTGCAGCTCAGTGAAACCTGGTTCTTTTAAATTAAAATTTTGTTTCACTATAAATGTATGTGGTATTTATTATATAGAGCATGTGACATTTATTACACAGTGAATTTAACATAATTTCATACTTTACAGACTCAGAATTAAACTTTGTTGAATGTACAGCGTGTCGTATTTATAGGTGTGCAAGTGTTCTTCTGAATTCTTTCACAATTGCAGCAATTAAGAAAGTGAACTAATTGCTACTTTGCATTTTGTGCTTTTTCTTTTGATCTGAACATGATAGTTACAGTAGTTGCCTTACCAGGTTTTCTGTTTGTGTACTTTAAGAGTATTTCCCAGTTAAAGAATAAGCGTGGAACACATAATCATAAGTCAAAATGTATTAAACACTACCTTCATGTTACCATAGTAATGATACTTACTTACTCCTGCTACTACTACTAATACGATGATGATGATGATGATGATGATATTATTATATATCGTTATTAAGCTAGAAGCATTTAGACAGAACTTTGCCATGTCTGAAATGAGGGGCTTGGTCCTGTTAGTTGGGCTGGACACATAACCTGATGGAGGAGGGATGCTGCAGGGACCTCCCATGCTTTTGAGGTGCTCCTTAATCATGGGCTCCTCATCTGTGCTGTGAAGCTACTAATGCAAGCTGTTTTTCTCACTACTTTCATGTTCCAGGTCATATTTCATGATAGCATTTGCCATTGCATGACTTCAACAAATATCCTTGCATATTAAAATTTTTGGAATGCATAACTGTTGCAGTTGATTGGTTAATGTACCATTCTCTGGATCCAGCAAGGCCTATTTTTTCTAAGCTGTCAACTTCTGCTCTTGATGTCAGTGGAAATACAGAGGAATTAAGACTAATTAGCCTCTTCAATGTGTTATATAGATCAGTCAAGGATGGTATTGTACAGTATATCTAATTTATACAAAAAATGTGCTCCAGAATATACTAGATCCACTTTGTGTAAATGCTTTTATGTTGTCTTCGCTAGTAAGGAGAACTACAGTCTGGCATTTTGAGATAAGAAAACCTCAGTTAGCTGAGTGTGGTTTTTTCTGCTTCATTGAAAATAAATGGAAGCTCATTTGAAATTGTAATCATTAAGTTCTTAATGTTTCACATGATGCCCATGCCTTTAATTTTCAAACTGTTTGAAAAGAGCTAGAAGAAGTTTAAACATTATGGTGTCAGATGAGCAGCATTAGTGAAATCTTTCCCTTTTATAAGAGGGGAAAACTAGTACCTAGAGAAATCAGAATGAAGACAATCCAGGTATTACCTTACGTGTACCCATCTCTGTATTTTGTTATATGACTGAGATTAATTTAAAATTTATGATCTTTCTGTTTGTACAAATCAACTTTAATTACATCCTGACAACCCCCAAAATATCCATTCCTACGAAACAGACCATATCTGAAATATGTTCCTTAACAAAATTAACACACTGTATATTATGATCAATATTTAGTAAGATACCACTTTTTACAAGCGCTTCACAAAACCTGGAGAGAGACATCTCTCAAGAGAAAGCACCATTTTAACTGTACCATTTACTCCATTCACACTCTGAAGAAAATGAGTCCTATGGATGGTAAAAGTGAAACTCAGTTTGGGCTGCACGACACCTTTTATGTGAGAGCATGAGAAGCATCGAAGGGCTGACAGGAGTGAGTAAGAAACAGCAGAGCAGCGGTGGCTGTTATCGTTGCCATTGGCAGGACCTGTAGGTAGAATAATCAACTGTTAAATGGATAACAAAATGCTGTTGGCCACTATGCATGAGAACTTTCAACAAAAAGCTGAGAATATGCATAACCCTGTGACTCTGTGACTCTTTCGCTAATGGAGTGCTGTGGAGATGTCTCGGGTGTCATAGTAACACACCGCTATTTCATACATAAAGACTGGCAGTTATCCAATTATCCTTGGGTCCCCACTTCACCAACAGCTGATGTTCGCTGGCCATAATTATATGCATTTAGTAGGCGTCTTTGAATGTTTATGTTTCAGCAGATTTTCAAACCCTCTACAAATCGAACTGAAGGTCAGCCCCAGCTGTTTGAGTTGGAAAGTGGATGGGTTGAAATGAAAACATTTATCGTGTCTAACAGAGGCACTGAGGTCTGCCTGCATTACTGTCAGCTTGTCATTTTTCGTGGTGATTATAGGAGCCCTAGGTGGGAATGCAAACACTTTAAAACACCTAGAAGATCAAGTGACCAGCTGTTCCCTGCACCTACCTCATGCACAAGTGATATCCTGATGTTTTATTAATGTGCCACTTTACGAACAAAACACGTGGCTTGAAAAAGCTGCATCTTCCTCTGTCTGTGAACAGCTCACTTTTTCAGACAAATTCAATTGGTTTTCAGTCAATAGCACTAATGCTGTTGGTCTTGTTACGTGGAAAAAAAAATTAAGCATTGAAGAATAGACGCTTTATAAAAGCTTTCTAAAAGCTGCTTGGTCCCAAAACTAGATACAGTAACAGATATGCTTTCTCGATATTATAATGGAAAACTATTTTATTGTTTGTGCATTGTCAAAACCTTTTGTTTCTACCCTTTCCACATTGAAGTGAACATACTACTGCAACTGAATGTTTTTCTTGAATTTCGCATCTGGTTTCAGTATATTTCATAATGACTGAACTAAGCCAGTTATCATTGTCCTGAAAAGATTTCCTGAGAAGCTGAGCTCCTTCATACTCTTTATACAGCTTTGGGAATGGAGCACTGGCTATGAAGCAGAGCTCAGTGATGCAGCTGTGCTCTCCTGTGTTCCAGGCAAATACGCCATGCGTGATCTGGTGCACCGACTTCCAGGCAGTGCCAGTGGCGCAGGCACCAACACCACCACCAACACAAGCACAGGCAGCGCGGCCGGCAAAGCCATGTCGGACGACACCATCACTGCCATCTGCTGCGCCTTACACGAGGTCATTACCAAAAACATGGAGAACGCGAAGGCCCTACGTGATGCTGGCGGCATCGAGAAGCTCATTGGCATCGCCAGGAGCAAAGGAGACAAGTAGGTACCACTGCTCGCACATCCAGGAGGCAGGAGTCACTTCCTTCCCACAATGCCATTTGGCATCACTGACCCTGAGCCGATAAGAGCTCAGGATCGTCAAACTTTCTGTCAAGGATCAGTGCATCTCCTGCTTCTAATAAGTAGCCTTATGATTGTGGCATTTTGTTTTTTATATATATATATATATATATATATATATATATATCAGCAGGAGTACAAATTCCTTTCAACAAAAGCCTGAAACGTTGTTTTTACTTCAGCCTATTTTACAGTTGGTTTGTTCTTATGAGTCGCTGGGTCTGTACACGCAATATCAGTTGTCGTTCCACATCAGCTTGCCCAAATTTCTGACAACCAAGCACGCAAAGTGCAAGTTCCCAGCGCTCAGGGACACATCCTCGAGGCGGGTGGATTCCACCGAGTACGCTCACACCCGCCACTAATTCAGTTGAGCCGCATAGGCCACGCCGGGCCTTGCTTTCCTATAGCCGTGCGCTTGAGCGGTTCTGAGGGGACCGTTAACATCGGTCTGTCGGGTGGCCCTGAGCTCTTCTTTCATAATCGCTGAGGATCACTGTGCCGCATGCAGCACACAAGCCACCTGTCTCCTTCAGTGGCATCTTTGTACTGTTAACTATTGTGGTTTCAAAGCCCGTCAGTTCGTCTTTGGCTAATGAGAGAACCGAGACACCCCCCCCCCGTCCCGTCATCGTAGTCAATGTATTTTTTTGGCCATGGGCTTGATGTCCACGTTTTGTTCCTGTTTCTGAGTCACAGTAGATAGTTTTTGACCATTTTGAAACCTCACCATGAATTTTACCTTTAGTTATGTTTAATGTCTGTATGCATGTATTTATTCTTTTGTATTGTTTTGATGAACAGAAACTTCAGAAAGCTACTTGAGGTGTATTTTCCCATGACTTTCATCTAGCAACGTGAGTGTAGGTTGACCTTTACTGACACAGAGATTACTTTCATCTGCAATTTCGGCAGGCTTAGAAGAGGTTTAGGAGACTAAAGGTCTGAAAGTTAACTGCTGCCCAGTGATGTTCTTTAAAGAGGAAAGTTTACAGCCACCATCTCCAGCTCCAAATTCCAAACTGTTTGTGTAATGATAGTATAAGTAGGTGAAGGCAGAGAAGGTTTTTTGTTTGTTTCTTTGCTCACAGCTCTAGCTGAGTTGAGTCCAGAGCAGTATAAGTTCGGCTGTAATATGAGCGGTTTTGGCAAAATTAATGTTGGAACAATTTAATAGAGTCAGATCAACTTTGAGAATTACAGTGAATAATATTACAATGAAGTTATATCCACATACCAAAACATGATTGTTATGGAAAAAAATTGTTTTAAAATTTCTGGTAATGTTCATTGTGCAGCTGAAATTCTGTTGAAGACAGTAGCTGAGTTTAAGTTGCCTGTACAGTGAGACCAGTAGGTCTATCTCAGCTTCTGAGGGTGCTCACATGAAAATGTGTCATTTCAGCTTTATGTGTGGTTAATAATAATTAAGAACTGGTCCAGGATATATTTTTTCAATTAAATGTATTTTAAGTAGAACATAGATCTTGTTGTTGTTGATCAAGACACGAACAAAAATGAAAGAATCTGGGAAACCTACGTTTGGTAATATTTTTGTACAGAAAATTCCCAAACTTACAGACAATGGCAAAATCATTTGGTATCACAATAACTGGTTTATAATTATCATGGCGAAATGACATAAGACGCCAGTGACATTGAACAAAATTTTAAACCATCACAAACACACTACCAACATTTACCAGCTATCATTGCATTGAATTTTTCGACAATAAATTCTTCAGCCAAGAAAGACAACTGTGAGAGAGATGTTTTTATCTGTAGAGAGGAGCTCACAGTATCAGCAGTGTACGGTGTGTGAGATAGAGCCTGTGATTAAGCATGCAGAGCAGGTCCACGAATTCAGCATTCAGAGGGTCCCCAAATTGGGATTAGCATGCAGAATGCAAGTCAGGGCATCTGAAGTAATTGGCCTGCATAGATAAAGTAGTTTTCTGTTTTAAAGTGCAATTACCTTTCTATAATCTTAAATAGTGCTAAACAGGGAAGTCACTGATGTTAAACAGATTGGTCAACCCCATTTAACTCAGATTAATTGCATATCAGTGATTTTAATTAAGGAATTGTTGTGATGTCAGGCCATGCTGGAGTTTGGCTTTGCTTGTGTTTTTGTTTTTTTTTTTGTTTTGTTTTTTTAACAGCTGTGTGTAGCATAGCAACATAGCCACAGTACTGTACGTTCATAAATTAGTTTTATGGCCCTGGACACTGACAGACCTGTTGTGTCCATATCTAATTTGAATTCACAGTTTTTTTCCACTCTTTAAATATATTTAATTAGCAGTAGGCATTAGGCTGTTACTGTATATTAGCAGCACTTGTGTGAAAAGTAAATGCAGAAAATGTAAACATAAAAAGCCTTTTTTTACTACAAACAGGTTTATGTCTAAAAGCATACTGCATCTGGCAGCATCTGATACAGGGTGTAAGTGCCTATCTAAGTCTTACTTCTCTTCAGATAAACAAACACAGCCTATCAACAGCACATAGTGTGTTTTTATTGTCCTCTGTCTTTTTAAATGTACCTACAAAAAATGTATTGCAGCAGAAGTGATTTCACTACTGTCGTTTCCTTGCAGCTCAGTTCATGTTTGGCACTTTTTTTTCTCCAGTGCATATCTGCACTGGCCTAGCCATTAGCTTTGTCTGCAGGATCATGGATGTGTATCGGTAATGATGCTGGTATGACAGTGTGTCATGGGCCCCACAGGGAAGGCGACACATGGCTGACATCCTCTGTGTTTCAGGCACTCGCCGAAGGTGGTAAAGGCAGCCTCTCAGGTCCTCAGCAGCATGTGGCAATATCGCGACCTGCGTGCCCTCTACAAAAAGGTAAGGCCTCCGTTCTCTAGCACATCTGTGGGGGGTGGGGGGGGGGGCAGTGCAGAGTTCAGCTGAAAAAAAAAAAAACCCAGGGCAGCGCTGCCTGTGGATCCCAACATTCCCAAACTCCTCTTTTCCAGAATTTAAATAAACATTCCATCTATTTGGGCTACCAGAAATTTAAAGTGGATGGGCTGTGTTGGTATACATGCTGCTGCAGTGTAGCTTATCTGTCTCTGTTCTTCCTGCTAGTTAAAGTACACATTGTCACTTTGTGCCTAAGCGGAAAGCTAATAGGTGCAGGGCTACCTTTACATCTTAGGTGTCTTAAGTTTCCTGATTATTGCTTTGACGTTAGTAGTCAGAGGTACATAATGCAGCATATGTAGTGTTTTCTAAAATGGTGAGCCAGCGTGGATGTTTTATGAAGTCTGTTTTGTGTCTGTTTCCTGTCAGATTGTTGTTCTAACTGTGTTTGATGAAAATGTGCCCTTCCTTTCCTCCCACATAATTACTAAGCTACACCGTCTGTGTGTTTTTTTGTTGATGTTTTTAAGTAACAGTTTACATCATGCTGCTTTTTTAAAATAATTGTCTTCAGTTAATCAGCACGTATTTTATCTCTTGTTACAAGATGTGAACACACTGACATTTCATGGCTTTTACATTTATGGTGCATACTAATTTTTGGGCCATATTTATATATTTTATATAAATTTGGATCATGTAGGCAGAAAGGAAAGTATCTCACACTGTTCTTTAAAATGTGATCTTTTACAAGATACAAGTGGCAAATGGTTTCTTTTTTTTATCTGTCCATTTAGGCAGGAATGATATACATACGTGTCTAGTTTCACATGGCATTACTAAATATCTCTGTAAGGACTTGGACTAATTTGGAATTATTCCCTAACAGTTCTGATGTATAGAGTGAAATGAAAGGTTTTTGCAAAGCATTGTCTTGGATAAGTTTAAAAAAAGACACTACAGTCTTTGATACATCTGGATGTTTTTCTCAGGGAAAGTGGGTTAAGGGCTATGCTCCAGATACATTTGGTCACAGACCCAGCCAGTTCCCCCAGAGATTTCTTTTTTTTTTTTACTGAGATGGGCTATGCAAACATTTTCTAGAAGCTTAATACTACCCTGTTTGTCCTTACTGTGGCTTATAAATGAACATTTATATTTATCAGTTTTCTTCAAAATGAGATACAGGTCATTGTGTATAAGAGCATTTATTAATGAAAGGACATCGATGCAGCAAATTGTGTGTACTAAGTGAAGTCAGACCCATGCGCCGTTGCTGCTGACTACATGACCTAAAATGATACTCTTCAGTATGAATTAACATATTGACTTCCAAACTTCGTGTGGCCTTCAGATTAGCACAGCAACAGTGTGTAGAGAGCTTCATGGAATGGGTTTCCATGGCCGAGCAGCTGCATCCAAGCCTTATATCACCAAGTGC